>JAQIVZ010002661.1:0-19062 GCA_034700945.1 Arrhopalites spinosus | reverse complement strand
AATAAATCTTAAAACGGAAATTACTGAATTATGTTTATACGTTTTAACTTTTGTATCCCTTTCTGTCTCGACGATAAATACTTTTTCTAGAACTATGAGGCCCCAAAATCCTTGAGGCCCAGTGCAGTCGCACATGTAGGCCACCCGGTGGATCCGGCCCTGGCCGTGACGTTGGTCCTCTCAGTCCTTGTAAATATTTTGCTTTTTTTTGCTGGAGAAATGTAAATTAAATGGATTAAAGTTTGTTGTCTTGTAATCAATTAAAAATTAATCAATTGTTGTGATTGCCATTAACTGAAATTAGATAATTAAGGGACAGCGTTATGTACATGCCCGTAATTAAAATGTCCAAGTTCGATTTGTCTTGTTTCAACTCAATTAAATTAATTAAGAAAAGACTGAAGCGTTGGCGTGGATTTTCCGTGGCTGGTGATCAACGGAGTTCGTTTCTTTCCATTTTGAAGGTTTTTGATATTTTTGGAAGAATTGAGAACATTTTTAATGGGTTTAAAATTACCGACCATTTACAGCCCGTATATTACAGCTCGTCCTCATCATATGACGTACATTTCACAATAATTCAAACAATAATTAAATATTCTTCCTCCCACCATTAAGGGCCACTGGGTCACTTAGTCTGTCCATAGCCAACAATTATCCTCCGCCCGTTTCCTTTCATCATTCCCGATGTTCATCCACGGGTCCAAAATAGCTACCAACAAGACACTCTCTCCATGTAGAATTTTAGAAATGAAATTTTTAATTTCGTAAAATCACAAGAATATGAAAGATATTTTAAGTGAACTATTCAAGAAATCTGACGAAACTTGACAATATTGGCTCACATGAAATTAATGATTAAAATTAACTTAAAGAACCTGCCATGATATTCCCATTATCGACTCAAAAATTCACGATACGTGTGCAATTTTTCGTTTTATTCATTCATTTTTCTATCCTCGAAAACTTTCCAACTTAATCGATGGGTTGTGGCTTAATCAATGACCAGGCAGAACTGAGTCAATGAAGTTGCCTAACTTTTATTTTAACTTAATTGGGGTAATTAAAATAATGTTTTTCAGGTTAATTGCCGGTTAGACTCGCTGACGGACATAATAGACGGGGGAGTGGGACAGTCGTCGAATTTAACGAAATAATTAAACCCACAGTTTTCATGAAAAGAAGCCAAAAAATATTTGACGGACAAAAGAATGAACGCGTCAATTGGATTTGGGTTTGTGTTTGAATTTGACCGCTTCAGAAGAGGCCCTTTTAATCCACTGACAAGGAGTAGGTGTAGGTCAATTAGGCAAATTCTTGAGTCTGGCCGTAGAAGTGGAGGAATTGGCAACCAATTAGCCTGAAGATATTTATTTGCGTCTCCTACGCGTAGCAAGTTGTGTGGCGTTCAAGTAGTCGCCATTGATTTATTTGTAAATTTATCTGACCATTTCTCGAGTTTTATTGGATTGGCCAAAAATAATTTTTTGAATTATCTCCGTCTTTTTGCTTGTACCAACATAAATTTATTTTTATATTGAAATTACAAAGACCTACAAAATTCATGGCATAAACCGTAAACGGCAATAATTTAAAACATTGTTGAGTGCATGGGTTAATTGTTATACATTGTACAATTGAAAGATAAATGGAGTTAGGAAATTCGAAGTGGACGGAGAAGGGATGGTTTGAGAGCAATTTGCAATTGTTCCAAAATTTTCGTCTCAATTTTCTCCCCGAAATTGACAAAAGCGCTCGTGCCGCCCCCATTTTCGGCCAATCGCCGGACCAACTCCCTTGAGGCTTGTTCCCCAATTCCCAATGAAAATACCCGAGCAAATGTTTTGTGCCCCGAAATTATCGACACGATCGAGTCAATTCGTGGACTTCCAAATTCTTGCTGTCCCCAACAAAAATGTTTTCATTAGTAAATTCCCCAAATTTAATTAATCCCGGAAGGGCACTTACACAGCCGTCAGTGAGGAGATAAAGAGGAAGGGAGAATTTGTCATATTTTGCGAGTGAACGCATTTTGATAAGATAACCCCCACATGAGTCATTCTTCACAATCGTCATGCAGAATTTGAGTGATGAAATTGAGCTGACATTTAACTGAAATGGATAAGAGGCCATTAAATTCTCATTTTTTATTGATTTGGCTGAATCATCTCTCAGTTTTAATTTCTTTTTTGTGCCATAAAAAATCGTAAAATAAAATTTGTGTTTAAAATCGTAATTTGTAAAGTCTAATCCCGTTCAATAACAAAAAGGTCCCTTTTAAGGTTAATTTTTTTCAAATCCCCTTCAAATGAGTCAAAATAAAACATTCATCGTGAATCCAATTTCTTTTCTGTAGTGCCCTCTATTCGTGTGTTGTTCTATTGAGTGGCGTCGAGCTTCACAATTAAAAAAATAATTAAATTGTGAAACTACTTTTATTATTTTAATTTCATGAGTGGGTGTTGATAAAGTACATCCCGACATCCCTCACATCCCTCACATCCCGACATCCCGACATCTCCCACATCTCCCGGCTTTAAAATGCAATTTAAATTTAAGTTAAACTTCGTACTCAGTTCGCAATGTTGTTTGCGAAATAATTGCTTTGCGAAAATAATAATTTCGCAGACTCGTACTAATCTGACTCCTCTTTTTTCTAATTTATTTTTGATGCTAAAAAGTTCAAAATTTTTATGGGGTCACAGGGTATGAATTGTGGCAAATTTAACGCCCTTTCCGAATATGTCCATCATTTTAAAAAATATTTACCCGTTCTAAAGTTATAGGCCAAAACGTAAAAAAGTCCTATCATTTTCCACATTATCACATTGCTTTTTTATACGTTTTGGCCATAACTTTGGAACGGGTCAATATTTTTTAAAATGATGGACATATTCAGAAAGGACATTAAATTTTTCACAATTCATATTCTGTGACCCCATAAAAATTTTGAACTTTTTAGCATCAAAAATAAATTAGAAAAAAGAGGAGTCAGATTAGTACGAGTCTGCGAAATTATTATTTTCGCAAAGCAACTATTTCGCAACAACATTGCGAACTGAGTACGAAGCTTAACTTAAATTTAAGTTGCATTTTAAAGCCGGGAGATGTGGGAGATGTCGGGATGTTCGGGATGTCGGGATGTTCGGGATGTTGGGGATGTCGGGATGTACTTTATCAAGACCCTTCATGAGTTTCAACCAATAAAATTTTCCAATGGAGGACTTGAGCGACTACACACTAGAAGCCCTGCAGGACCACTTCAAAGGCTCCGGGACTGTAATCTCGAACTATGCCCTCCATGACCTGGGAGATGACCTCATTCAAATTGAGTACACCCTCGGCCCGTCGGATGTCGCCGACTCCATTTTATCTACCCTCACCTCCGTCTCTGTCCATCGCTCCTCCATTTTGGCAGAAGGGAGGGGACCCTTCACGAAATATTTTGATGCCAAAACTGGAAAATATTTGAGTCACAATCTCCAATTGGTCACAAAACTGCGGGGTCCCCTCCCCAAGAAATATCAAGATCCGGGGAGACTTGACATGCCTAAACTTGACCCACTCCCAAAATTTGAAGGGATTCAAACAGAAGAGAAAAAAGGCAAAGGAATTGTGGAACAGATTCAGAAATTTGAACAAATTGGGAGATCAGAAGAGAACAAACAAATGGGCAAAATTCCAGTTGACATTGTGAGACCAGTTGAAACTGACTTGATGGCTCATGTCGTGGGCGGTCTCATTTCGGTTCTCACTGGATTGGCCTTGATTGGAGGGGTCTGGGGAATTGTGGGAACCACGGGCAACATTTTCAGTGGCCTCATTTGGGGCATCTTCACCTCCCTGGCAGGTCCCAAATTGCTTTTCAGTCTCCTCCTCATTCTCGCCATCTTCATTTTCAATCATCTCATCTCCATCATGACTGACATGACAACAAACGTCATGACCACATTGGCCAGTTGGGCTTCTCAAATGATGGCAATTTTAAAAAAATTAATTGACCCCCACTCAACTCTTTCATCATCCCAGTCAACTCATGACCCTACCAGAGGTCGAGGTCCAGAAAATGTTGAAAATTCATGGCGGAATTTGATTGGAGGATTCAGTTTCCAAAATTTTTGCAAGTGGACGGCCGTAGGGATTTTAAGTCTCGTTTTGGTGTCAATTTTAATAATTTTAATTGTGCTACTGTTCATGCTGTCAACATTGATGTTAATTGTAGTGCTGATTGTAATTGGAATTATTTCATTGGTTGAGGAAAGTCCTCATTTTGTCTTGAATTCAAGGATTTCCAGACTGAAAACATTTTTATGGGGAATTGTGACTTTAGTGAAATACACGAGCCCTGGCCTGCTCACCCTTGGCCTCTTGACCTTGTCAGCGGCTGTTTTGAGTGTGCAGCCGTGGATTTTTGTTGGTGGGGCTGTGCAGGGAATCCTTTGGACGAGAGGAATGACCCGGATCGCCTCCCTAGGGAGTCTCCTCAGTTTTTTCATAATGGTCTCTTCCCATTCGCCTCTTATATTTGTGCTGGGATCCATCCATGGGGCCATTTTGTGTGCCTTTGGTTCGGGAACGAGAAGGGCTTTTGTGTGGATGAGTTGGTGGGACTTGATGGCTGATTGGTTCTCCTTAATTTGAATCGTGATTCAGTTAAATTTTTAGAATAATTTGTATTTCGATAAAATTATTATTATTTAATGCCAAAATGAACAATGAAATTGGCAGATGGTCCAAGGGAATTTGAAAAATTAAACAAAACAATCAAAATAATTTTTGCACTACTTGTCTAATTTAAAATGATGAACATTATGGCTGGGTTATTTATTTGTTCCAGTTTGACGCCACTCAACTTTATTTGTGGTCCGTTACCGCGTCATGCGCCTTGTAGTTTAAATCCGGCGATTAATGCAAGGTCACGCCTTTTCTTATGAACTTTCGCGACGACGGTGACAAAGTGGGCAACTCGATTCTGAACGCACTCTCACATTTTAATTAATATCTCGATAACTACTCGATAAATTGTTATGATTTTTTTACGAATAATGACCAAGTAGTTGGCCATCATGATCCTCCAATATGCGCCTCCTATGTCATGTGATTTCCGCGGCTAATAAAATTAAATATCAAGATTCACAATTTTGAATGGACAGCGTTTAATTAGTTTATTTTAATGGCAAAGCCAAAGGAGGTGTAAGAATAATTAAACGCAATTCCAGTGATAATAATTTCTTAAGAGTCATGTTTTTGACTTGAATGCGAATGTTTTTGTTCACTTGAATTTTTTGTGTTCATTTGAAAATGATGAAACTTTAATTGGATGAAAGAGGAGGAGGAGAATCTCCTCAGGAGATGTGACTAATTAAAGAGTTATATATAAACAAGCATCAAAAAAATGGTTGATAGCATCTAATGTGACAGCACCTAAATTGAGCAAAGTAGCACCAAAAAAGAAGGTCCCAACATCTAAATAATACACACCATATCTAATTAAACAACCCAGCAGCTAAATTTTAAATTCAGCATCTAATTTATAGATAACACTGGCATTTTGCCGCCGTGCACAAATTTCCCACAAAGTTCTGTTGGGCTATATTTTATTTTATTTTTGTGGGATTTCACCAGAATATTGTTCAAAACTTGGCAAGATGATCCAACAAAAAAATGTAACAGTAATGGAGAGTTTGCTTGAATTTTCCAGCAAGAAATATGCCGCTGAAATTCCTAGCAAACAACGTGAAAGTCTGCTGAAAAAGTCACCATAATTTAATGAGAATATTTTGTACGAATACCATTATGACTAATCTGTGGACTTTGCGAATAACATGTCTTGCACTTCCAGTCAAACTCAACTCCATTTACAATTTGGTTGAAGTAGTGTGTGCATCAAAATCCTCAAAATGTTACCAAATAAATTTGGCGGAGAAATTCAATATCGTCCAACTGACAAGGCCCTGTAGGGATTCTTAGGCATAATGACTCGCACTAATAGTGTTCGGTGGACATACACAAGATTTTACACTTTTAGTAAAATCTTTTACCTAATTCTCCAAAATTGAGGTAAGTCGTGACAGAAAATTATAAGTTACTTGGGCAAGTTTTTGGACAAGGTCAATGAAGTCTCAGCTCCCTTACTTTTATCAAGGGCTGATTACAATGAATCATCCGTGGAGTCTATTGATTTGATGAGCCAATAATTCATTTTGCTGCGCGTTTAATGTGTTAGATGCTTCATCTATTTTTTAGATGTGGGGTTTTATATTTAGCTGCTTGAATATTTTTTAGATGCGCCCCCTTATTAATTAGATGCGGTCTGTACGAATTAGCTGCTCTGTTCATCAATTTTGGTGCGCTTCGGCTCAGTTTAGATGCTGCCGAAAATGGTAGCCCTAATTAAATCAATGAAAACGTAACAACTCATCAAACTTTTTGTCTCAATCTTTTCGTGGGTGAGATCATGTCGAAAGTGACGTTCAAGTTGAACAAATTAGAATGTGTTTTTTCGGCAAAGTTTGTCTTAAAAAATCTTGACTTGAGCCCAATTTCAACATTAATTGAAACTAATATAACGAGTGTATAAATATTCCAAAATTTTAACTAATCAACTCAATCAACTTTAACCTCAGGGAAAGAAAAACAATTGTCACCAGCAACTGAACCTGTACCACCATAATGGAAATCTCTAAGGACACAATACATGAATGGCGTTGAACTTAAACAAAATATAAAAGTGTCTCAGCTTTCCATTCATTTGAACCAACATTTTTTAATAAACTTTAAATTTATTTGCATTTTACAACTTTTTTTGAGACACCATTTTAATTATAAATTAAAAAGTCCAGAGTAAAAACTGCCCACTTGGTTTTTATAACTTTTAAAGAAATGGGGAAAACCAAAGTTAGTTCACAATTTTTTGTAAAATTCCTGTCCCATGGTCTACACAAAAATTAAAAGCTGATGACTTTTGTGTACGAGTTCAAAGGTCGGAAACTTTTCGTGTCTGTTGTACTCACAACAGCTAATTTATTTAAAAGTTATTCTTAGACTAAAGCTTAAACGTCAATGAATTACACTTAAAACAATGTTCAGTTTCAGTTAAAAGTTCATTGAAAATGATGGAGCTCAATCAAATTACACAATTATTATTTTAGGCTAGTGAGTTTTTCAAAGGGTCGACCCCTTGAAAAACGTAAACAAATTCGAAAACTTCTGGTACAAAATTACTGAAATCATGGGACTTTGTTTACATTTTGACCTGTAACTTTAGAACGGGTCAAAAAAATTTTAAAATGATGGACATATTCAGAAAGAGCATTAAATTTGCCACAATTTATACGCTGAGACCTCATAAGAATTCTGAACTTTGTAGCAGGAAAAATGCATTGGAAAATGAGCACGTCGATTTGGAAATGTGAGCCTGAGTGGAGATTTGAGTGTGAGCCTGAGCTGAGCCTGAGCCCGAGAGTGAGTGGCCTTCTTGAATTCGGCCCTAAATAATATATTTAATAAGTACATGAATTTATAGCCAAAATTCATTTAACTGACTTGCTATGTCTTTCTCGTTTTCCACTTGAAATATTAATTGCAATTAAAAATTTTTTCGTATATGTTCCTATTGGCTAAATGTGCTGCCCAAACTGTCATGGCATGAAATAGCTGAAAAATAAATTTGTAGCACTGCCAAAAAATTTCATAGCGGCAGAACCAAAAAACTTCTAGAACAATTAAACAAGTTGAAAGAAGGAAGGCATAAAAGAATCCCCTGAAAATGAGGTGGAGACCAGAATGGGTCAGTGTCAAGGGTTCATAGGTGGCCATCTCATCCACCCACCAAAGCCTTCTCATTTCATGAACTATCCAAATGTTCTCCCATTTTTCCCAAAACCAGTAGATGCCGGATGTCAATAAAATATTCATTCGATGAGGGACATAATCGAGATGCCATTTGTCAAATTTTAGGCCGATACAATATCCTTGGGTTTCCACTACAGAGTCATCCCTGACATGTCGATTATGTAAATACTTTTGGCTGGAATTTTGTTTCATTTCCATCTTGAAAATATTCCAGACAATCTCAAAATCTTGGGAACGTGTGAGGAAAAATTTCCCGGGTTTCCACAATTCTCTTCTGATCAATTGAATCAACTCATATCCATTTCGGATAAAATGGACTCGAGTAAAAAACTCACGGTAGGATTCTCATTTTGGACAATAAACTAAATTTTGTATTTTTGTACAATTATACAATAAAGTAAGGACTCTGGCCATTCTCACAAAATCTTTGCAGAGTTGAATGCCCTGACATTTTTTGTAATGTGGCATCAAGCAAGGTCATTCCAATTGTGTAATCATGGTCATATATGGTAACTATTTTGCCCATTTTATATGTATTTAAAACTATACAAAGTAAGTACTCGACCTTTGACCCTCAACCTGTAAAATAAATATGCGACAGGAAATGTGACTACTCATACTCAGACTCAGCTTCATAAACACATGCAATCAATTTTCATCATTTAATTAGCCCGCTTTTGACAACTTTCATCAGTCAAATGACACATGAATAAAGACGCCGACAGTGAGGGAAAATGAGGTCAAAACCAAGAAATTGAGTCAAGGTAACCCCCAAGCAGAAAAGCCAAATACGAAAGGCTAAATGAACGTCTGAATCTTCAAAGGATAAAATTTTGAACTCTTCCACGCCCTCGTCCTCCACCACCAAAACTTTCCCCATTCCTTTCTCTCATTCTTCATGAAATCCGATTTCATGCAACATTTTTTCTCGAAATTCGCATTTGTTATTCGCATTTGTTGGTTAACTTGTGCAAAGGTCAACTGGGGCAAGAAAATTATTTTAATCAAGTCAAGTCCTTTTACTTGTAAAAATGTTTAGAACCATTTTATTTCATTTTCTCATGCGGAGAATTCACATTTCTTTTAGACTGTACATAGTTACTATTACTTTTTATGATAAAGTCTATTTTAGTTTTATTATTTCTTAATTTGTCACTTAATTATTTCATAGACAAAATTTCATGGACTTATAATCTGACAATATATGCCAAATACGTTTTTAAGTTAAATTTTGAACATTAGAAATATTAGAATTTGAGTTAACTAGACTCTGAAGGCGCCGAGGCTAGCCGCCGCCGCCGAGAAATTTACAATTTTAACATGGGCAAGCCGCGCCACGCCGGCTAGCCGCCGATTTTTTGGCAAAATTTTCAGCCGCCGCCGACCAATTTTAAGTCGGCTTGAGAGTCTAGAGTTAACATTAAAGATTAAAATGGAGGGACTATACTTTGTAAATACAAAAGTTGTTTGTACAAAAGAAAGAATTTGTTTGGGGATTGGGAAGCTCGAATTGGTTTCTATTGCATGGAGATGGGAGTGTGGCAGTGAGAATAATAAATTATTAAAAATGAAAATGAAATAACCCACAAGTTTTTGTATGTATTTTTTTGTCTATGAGAAGAAATTTTCAATAAGGACAAGAGGAGCAAAGTGAATATTCCAAACTATGACTCATCACTTTCTCCAATTCATTGTAAAATGGTGACATTTGGATTTTAAGGTTGTCTCATTAGTCGTCACTCTTGAATTGATCAAATCGTGTCAATTAATCGCTCCCTTCCACTTACCCACTAACGACTCTTCCCAATTTCACGGCTTTTTACTCTCCTGCAACATTCAACTCCACTTGGGTGAATTCAACAAGCCTACACTTGACTTGTCATCATTTTTTGTATAAAATCTTTTCTTTTTCTCTGTCCATATAATTCCAGAGTGCATTGACAGGAGTTGGGGGGGGGGGGAGTGTGGGAAAGTTGAAATTTATCTAAAATCGAAAAAAATATCGAATCAGGTAGTTCGTACACGTAAAAAAAGGTTTTTAAAAAATGAAAGTCGAGAAGAGATAAGATAAAAGACCGAGAAAAAATAATCAGACTGAGGTCAACTTTTAAGAAATTAATCTGTTTATGGAGTGTCAATATTTTTTAAGGTTAGGTAATATTTCTGAAAGAGTGACCTGCCGAGGTAGTGTGGGGAGTGACCTCAGTAAAAATGAGACTGTCCTGAATAGTCTTTGTTGATATAATGAATCAACCGTACCGGGATACACAAGTCAAGTTACAAATTGGCAAAGATTATCAGAATGGGCCAAAAGTCACATTTTTGGGTCCATTTTTTGGGGTTGAATTGTCAAAGGTTGACTATTCCTGTCACCACATGAAATGTTGGCCATTTTACCTTAAAGTGGAGGTGCACCAACATATTCATCACAGTAAATTCTAAATAATTTGATGAATTTTCAATTTAATTTAAATTATAGAATACAAACTTCCACAAAAAAAAACTACAAACTATTTTATGCAATAAATGTACCCAGCTGCACGTCGGTGTACAATTTGAAAGAAATTTAAATTAATATAAAAAAAATTATTGGCAAAATGGTCAGTTTGATAGCAAAATGTAGATGCCATAATTATATTTCTGGCCATAATCTCCCCTGCATTTAAGACACTGTCAAATTAATTAATTTTCAGTGAAGCATTCAAATGGATTTTACACGGAACTTGTCTACGCTGTACGTGGTCCAATTACGTGAGAGTACAGTCAAGCAAATATCGGTCACTCGGCTCAAATTATTTTTTTTGAAAAATTTTGCCATTTTTAGTAGAAAAACTAAAAAATATCTGAAAGTTTTACTCGTTCAATATTTTTAATTTCCTTAAAACGTTAACCGAAAATTCAACTTGGTATATTTTGTATTGTAATTTGAATAATTGACCCAGCCCCAAAATTGATTTTTTTTATAGAAAAACGCTCTGGCTGTTTCTTGTCTTGTCCTTTAAAAATCCTCAGCGACATTTTCCACGAGTCCACGTGGCACTAAAAATTTTCAAAATGCTGACGACGGCCCTATTAAATTTACAACGTCTTTATCTAAAATTTGGCATCTTTCTCAACATCCTCCCCATCCAATTCAATGACCTCACATTTGAAGCTACTCTTCAAAGGTCACGATGGCGCCGTCTAATTTTTCACATCTTGTGGAGCTACACTTTCATTCGTGGGCTAATTGAATCAATGCAATTAATTTATATTCTGACATTTTCGGGCATAAATCTGATTCATTTGACCGTCCTTCTGGTCGTAATTTTGACCTCGATGTGTAGCCTTTATTTTAGCCACAGTTTATTTATAGAAAATCCAGTGGACAACATTCTCCTCTTCAATTATTTCGCTCAATTCAAGGGAGATCAATCTGACGACGAATTCTCATGGAGGGCGCTCCAATCACTCAATGGTCAAGAACTTTTTGTGGTATTCGTGCCATTTATCGCGATCATGATTAAGTTAGCAGCGGTCGTGCTCTTTTTTATGGAGCCAGAACTGCCCATATTTTTGTCTTCCCATGTCAATTTACAATCGAAATGGCAAAGTGGAATTTTAATTGGATTAAGTCTCCCATTTGAATTGATGCGGTTTTTCTTTCTTGCTGAATCAATTAACTACGCCGTCTACAATGGCGTTGTCAACTTTTCCAGTGCCATTTGCCATCTAAAAGAATTGACGGCATATTTAAGGTAATTGTTTTCATACACTTTTTTGGTGCAAAAGTGTTGATATTTAATGACAAATTATGTTTAATTAGGAAAAGGAATGTTGATGGAAATTGGAAAAAGTGTGAAAGAAATTATTTGGATTTTCTCATGTGGCGGAGTAGGGGCATGCAAATGGCCTTGAACATTGGGAATGTCGTCTGCGCCAAATTAATTTACATGGCCAAAGTTTATGGTTTAGGAATCTCAATTTCTTGTACTTTCGCCGTCTTCAAATTCGGTCACGAATTTCCCCTACTCGGAGTCGTCATGGCGGGCTTTGTCTTGACGACTCTTTTGGGTTATATTGGAATTTTTAATCAAGTTTTTCAAATTTCGGACATCGCCCAAGACCTAAAAGACGCCTTCCTCATCACCCTCACCAGCATGTTCAACACCGAACACGTGGTCATGCCCATGTCAACCAGTTCAGAAAATGAGGAGAGTGGCAAGGTTATGACGAGCCAGGAAAAATTGAAGATGCTGGCCATTAGGAATTTAAATTTGGCGCTTAAAAAGGAATTTAAAATGAAAATTCGATCTATTCCTAAAATAGCAATCAAGGATGGCGACTTTAGGGATTTTGAGAGGGAGTCGACCATTTTGTATCTCGATTTTTATGTTTGTGAAGTCATCAATTTACTTTTGACCTTTTAATTTTTTTGTTTTTAAAATTAGCGGGTATTTTTCAAACAATATGGCTCTTATAGAATTGATGTGCTCATTTAATTGTAAACATTTTAAGGAAGGTCATAGGGCTCAAGGTAATAAAGGAACAATTCTAAAAGGGGAATATTTGTTGGCGTCACGTAGTGAGAGGAAATTGTACTATTTGAGGAGCATTTTAGTTCCAGCAAAAATATTGAATTATTGCATAATCCTTTGCATCACGGTCAATTCTAATTAATTCCATGAATTTTCAATTACAATGAAAACTGAAATAATTTTTTTTATTGAAACAAAGGCTCAAATTACCATGAGTGAGTAAACTAAATAAAAAATTGCAACACATAAAAAAATGAGGATATTGTTAATCCCCTTGAAAAATTTCTCTCAACACTTTCTCCAATTGACACTCTTGTGAAGTAACAATTAAAGAGTTGAGGTCATCTCTTTCTCTCACCAACAGTTCCCCCCCCCTCTCCCTAAAGTCCACTTTGCCTTCTTGTTTTTCATGAAATTTTATTGTGACTTTATTTGTATTTAATGGTACACAATTAAATTCTCCATTTAAATTAATCTCGCAGAGACAAAAAAACATACTTGGCAAATTTGTCAACTGTTGAGTTGCTCCGACGTATGAGACATAAAAATCTAGAAACGGCGTCCAAGTAGGACAAAATGAAAAATAATTTGATTCAAGATTCCTTGCTCTCAAAACAACCTAAAGAAGTCAATGCTATTTGCTATTTAACGTTCGAATTTGTGATGTATTTAATGATCAACAATTAAATTCTCCAGTTAAATTAAAACTACCCTCTCAGGTATCAAAAACGTACAAGCCCGCCTAGGCGGGCAAAAACATGTGCGATATTCGAACTTTTCAGTTGTCTGGTGATTTTACTCAAAATTCTTTGCTCTCAAAAAATAAGCTAAAAAGGTCAATTCTATTTAAAAGAAAAATTTGCGATAGACATAGGAATTACATTATAAATGAGAGGGGGGAGGAGGAGGAGAATGCTTGTAAAATGGTTTTTTATAATTTTTACATTTGACATTAATATTTAAATCTGTTCTGTCAAGGGTACAATTTTCCAGCCTGAAACATGGGTTCGGTTGAAATCTCGGGCTAATAAAAAATAAGCCATTGTTCAGAGCTTATTTTTAGAATTTTTTGACAATACGAAAATTATGAAAATTGTATGTGAAAATGCGTAGGTCAGAAATTATTTAACAAAAAATTCTTTATGAAACTTCGACGAAGTTGTGTTTAGTGCAAGCACGCGGAAATATTGAAGTGGACTATTGTAGTTTGTTACCTCAGGTGAGTGTAAAATATGCAATTGGCGTCCAATTATTTTTTTTTCTGGGCTACATAAAAAAATGGATAAAATATTGTTCAATATTTTCTTCATCTTTAGAGTCAATATTTTAGAGAGAAGACGCAGTTTAAAATCTTAATCTTGTGTCATGAGCACATTCACACTGCGTAGAATGTCCCCCTTTTTTCGTGTCAATTCCAGTCCCAGTCCACATTTCCACTTTGACTTTACAACGAAACAAAAATGCAGTCTTGTGTTCTAATCACAGTTTTAGTTTTAATTGGATTCTTGGCAGTGTCCTCATCCATTCCCATTTTAATTCCAGGTTTGTATGCAAATAATCTTAAAAGTTTAATTTCATTTAAAAAATGCTACTCTCATTTTGTAGGGGGATGGAATCACTCCGACTCTGAATATTTTGACTGGAAACATGGGGACCCCGATTGGCCCAGTCGGTTCAAAAGGTTTTGCATAATTTACTTAAAATTTTGTACTCGCTTAAAGTATTCTGAAAAATAATTAATTGACAGGGAAATGAACGAGGATTTGACCCAAGGCTTGGATTTTGATGGACTCTTACGATACACAAAGACAACAATTGGTAAAATATTCACATATTTTAATAAGTTTTACAGGTCAACTTGGGTCAAAAATTTGTTTGTCTGTATAGGGTCAATGACAACAGAGATTTCAATTGAGAGTCCCATTCAAGTCATTGACGAGGGCCTTCCCATCCAAGAACCACTTAAAATGCCTGAGCCTGGGAACTAAATTGGAAATTTCAATCTTTTTATCTTAAATTTTCTTTTAAATAATTTATAATTAAACCTTTCATGTTAATTAAATTCTGACTCAGAAATTCTGAATTAAAAGTTTAATTTTTGAAATCAATAATTTGATTGTAATTAATATTATTTATAAAAACTTTTTGACCGTGCTAGTTCATCCATCAAATGACTGTAAAATGATGACATTTGGATTGTAAACCAAAGAAAAATTTAGCGGATGTCCACAATTTACTTTTCGTCAATTGAATAAACTCATGTGTAGTTTGGATACAAAAAGAATTAGACTCAAAAACTCGCTGTATGATTCAAATTTGGAGTCACTCGACCTTTGACCCTCAACCTGTAAAATAAATATGAGACACAAAATGTACACTACAGATACTCAGCTTCATAAACACAGGCGAATTTTCATCATTTAATTGGCCCGCTGTTGACAAATTCCACCATCCAAATGACCCACGCATAAAAACGCCCACAGCGAGGGAAAATGGGGTCAAAAACAAGAAATTGGGCCAAAATCACCCGCTCAACTCTACACCCTTTGACCTGGGTCAATGAAAGTAGGGGGGCTAGATGTAGAATTAAATTCGCTACAAAACTGTGTTTTTGGGATTTTTCTAACATTTACAAGTTTAGGCTGTAGGGATGGGGGTGCAAGAGGTTTTATATGACCCTGTACATAATAATTTAACCATATTAATTTAATTGAATTAGATGAAGCAGGTTAATAAACTAATGAGTTGTATAAATTGTATTGACTTGACTTTTGAATCAAGCTAAAACTAAACTAAATGATTTTAAGTTTCTCAACACAAAGATTCGTCTAATATCAATCGTATTGCAAAATGTTACAGTAAAATTTTCACCGTATGTTCATTTTCTGCTTGTTCAAGCCTCCGCCAGCAGAGGTTGTGTCCATTAGGTGTAAGAAACGGGTTTTATTTGTTCATTATTTCACTGGGCATTGACAATAGAAACATCGTACTTTGTAAAATTGGGTCGAATAAATAAATAACGTTTGTCAAATGCGTACACGCACAAAAGTTTGTCAGTTAGATAATTGCTGTCCCTGTCTCGCCAATCGTCAACCGATTTTACTAACTTGATTGTGATTCTTATTAATAAAATAGAGGGAATAACTGGCAATAGAATAAAGTCATTTCTCCCGGGGGAAATTACAATTTTGTACATTTGTACAAGGAAGGTGGACCAGGTGATGGGTGGCATTAATGTGAAGAGGTAACACGTAATAACGACACACGTCAAAACGACACACGTCATTTGGGCACAGTCATTTCGACACACGCCATTTGGGCACACACGTCATTTGGACATAGATCATTTGGACACAGGTCATTTGGGCAAACATTTTGAAAAAGCCTCCAGGCAATTTTATATGTAGATACTTGAGTCAAGTAACTTGACATTTGGACACTTTTTGTTGGCCACACGGTAAATTGGTCACAGGTACAATACCTCGAAACCTCGTCACTGTGGACCATCAGGTCGACTGATTCCTTCTTAAGTGAGTGGGATTATTTAAAGAAGGTTAGAATGGCAGCGGAAACCAACCCCGCCCGCAGGGCGGTAGAAATGCGGAAAGTAACTCGGGCGAAGCCCGGTAGGAATGAGGAAAAGATTGAGGTCATTAAGATAAATATAAAGTGTCCAAATGTCGTGTGATCAATTAAATTGATGACCTTTAATTGTTACCAATTATGTCTTGTCCAAATATAAAATAGTCATATGTTGTAGAATCCCTTGGAAGTGCACCAGCGAGGAAAGCGCGTGAAAAGACAGACCAGCACCAGTGGACCCAAAAAAATTGCCTGGAGCCTTTTAAAAATGTGTGCCCAAATGACCTGTGTCCAAATGATCTGTGCCCAATTGATGTGTGTGCCCAAATGACGCGTGTGCCTAAATGACCTATGTCCAAATGACGTGTGTCGTTTTGACTTGTGTCGTTATGACGTGGATTCAATTGAAGAGGCATTGAAATTTACACACATTTGGCCATTATAAGTCGATTCAATTTTTTCCGGGCAAGGTAAGTAGCTAGTTAGTTGGCATTTAAAAAATCTCGTAATGTTTAGAAAACTTATTCCATCAAAATTGTCCCTCTAGTGAACCAACATAACTTTTACTTACAGACCACAATGAGTGAGAATATTCAATGAACGGTGTACAAGTCTAAAAAATTTCTCTCTTGATAATTTTTATTGTGCCAAGGTTTGAGTTTAATTAATTATAGTGCTTAAAGTTTAAATTAATTCAGAAAGGAAAAAAAGCTCTTTATTTTTGAATTTTGAGTGCAATTAAATTAAAGTTGTTGTTGTAAGAATATTAATTATATTTGTCAAACTTTTTTGTAAGACTTGGACGCCACTTATTTTAAAAGGGCATCCAAATTTCCCATTAAGTAGTTACATGTCTTCCTCTTGCTTTATATCGGAATCATTAGAATGGTCCATGGCCAAACATTAATTTGTACAAAACATTTTTTGTCTTTAATTTATTTTGCAGCAGAAGAAAAATGAGGGCCACACTGGAGACACAAAATAATTTGATTTGACAAATAATTAATTGTATGCCTTCAATTCTCTCCAATTTGCAATATCTACAACTCTTGAAAACACTATCAAATACTTTTGTGGCACAATTTCATCCCAATATTTTGAACAAATGTTTAAAAGATATCGATCAAAAGAAAAATCATGACGACAATTCATTTGTAAGTTGACTCTCACAATAGTCTTCATAAAAATTCAAATTTAATTGACAATAATTAGTAATGACTCATTACTGATTGTCAATTAAATTTGACTTTTGATTAGGAGTTAACTTACAAATAAATTGTCTTCATTATTTTTCTTTTGATATTGATCAATCCGAGATTTTTGTAAAATATTTGGCTGAAATTGAGTCACAAAAATATTTCGTTTCAAGGGTTGAAGATGTTTCAAATGGCAAATTTGTGAGAATTGAATGGAAGGCATGAAATTAATTATTTGTCAAATCGAATTGTTTTGTCTCCATCTCATAGCTATTTTAGTATTGCCCTTCATTTTCAAAATTTCTGCTGCAAAATAAATTAAAGGCAAATAATGTTTCGTACAAATTAATATACCAGGACCATGCTCGTGACTTCGCTTTACTTGTGGACAACAAACTGTACTGGTCAAAGTCAATTTTGGGCGCACTTCTCAAATAAGTGGCGTCCAAATCTTAATTAATTTTGGTTTTTACAAAAATAATTAATTTTGTTACAACAACAAGCTTAAACTTGCACCGAAAATTAAAAAATAAAGTGTTAGTTATCATTTCTGAATTAATTTAAACTTGGGACACTCAAGTTAAACTGAAGGCATGCCATAATAAAAATTATTACGAGAGAGAGACAATTCTGCAACTTGTACGCCGTTCATGCAATATTCTCACCTTTTGTAAAATTAAATGGGAAAGTTCATTGTTTTCAAGTTCTCAAAAAAGTAAAAGCCGGATAAAAAAATGGGCGGATATTTAAAAAGCTGATTTTTTAAAGTGGTAGATGACAGTCTGCTGGATGTAAAATTTAACGGGTGGAATTTTTAGCAGCACTATTTTTATTAGAAACAGCACTATTTCCAATAGCGGTTG
Organism: Arrhopalites spinosus; assembly: GCA_034700945.1. NCBI lineage: Eukaryota > Metazoa > Arthropoda > Collembola > Symphypleona > Arrhopalitidae > Arrhopalites > Arrhopalites spinosus. Next base: position 1,050 of record JAQIVZ010002661.1, on the reverse strand, counting down.
CACTAAAAATATTGCTCAGCCACTAAAAATATTTTTCCAGCACTAATTTAATTAGACCAGCACTAAAATAATTTGTCGAGCACTAAATTAATTTTTTAAGCACTAAATTAATTGGTCCAGCACTAAATTAATTTGACGAGCACTAATTTAATTAGACCAGCACTAAAATAATTTGTCGAGCACTAAATTAATTCTTTAAGCACTAAATTAATAGGTGCAGCACTGAATTAATTTGACGAGCACTAACCAATCTTTTTTCGGCACAATTAACATGGGTGGTATTTTTCGTGGGATTAATTTATTTTAAACAGGTTTATCCGAATTTTATTCTTTAAATAAACAAGGATTATTATAAAAGTATAAAATAATTTTACAGACTTGCAAAAAATTTAATCAATAATATTTCAATTCAATATTAATAAACACTAGTTCGACAAAAAATTATATTGTTATGTAAACTTATGTCATGATGCTAACTTAATCTAAATTAAAAGTAGAAATTAAGTATTCCATGGTAAAAGTTGACAATTTAAATTTTGCAGAACATCGTTTTCAGTCACTTTTCTGAAAAACTAATGCTGCCTTGGCGGTCGCTGGTCTTCCTCTCTTACGTTTTTTTCCAATCACAATCCCCTTACAATTGTCAGGAACCGTCATTAGATGGAGCCTGATACCAAGTCCAATGGAATGTTTGCACTGGTCCTGCTTTAGAAACACAGGGCAATTGCATATAAATGTATGAGGGTTCTGTTGAGGTGACCGAACCATCCAAAAGCTTGAGCGCCGACGTTCAAACTCTTCAAAAGTTTCCCAGTGTCCCCACCTTTCTTGAAAATTGATAATGTCAGCTTCGGTGACATTTTTTTCAGTTTCCAGTAAACTTGTCGACGGAACAAAGTAAGTTTTTGCATTGTCACCAGTCGATTGAATTTTTATTTTGATGCCCAAATTGGCCCATTTGTTTCCTTTCCTACACAAATTTGTTGATACGTTTGGTTTTTGGTAAAACATTTTTTTGTCTACAGTGGAGTCATCACAATTTCGTTCTCT
>JAQIVZ010002660.1:0-19088 GCA_034700945.1 Arrhopalites spinosus | reverse complement strand
ACACCATGAAGAGTACTTAATTATGACCAGAAATAAAAAAAAACTTAAAATGGAATCTTTGAAATTTTTAAAATTTGAAGCGCTACAAGGCTATAAATGACAATTTATGTGCCAATTTATGTCCTTTCGTATTTATTTTATTTATTCGCTTTCTCCAAGATTTATGATCTTTTCGATTCATTTCCATTATTGACTCATGTCTATAAACCATTTAAGTCCTTACAATGTCCTTCATGGAAAAGCCGTCTAACTTTTCTATGCTATAGGCGAAATCTTTGAATCAAAGATTTGTATTTTTAATTGCATTTTGCATTAATTTATTAAATAGGTTTTGTCTGGATATCATTCCATTCCTGAGACTTCTTCCTCATCAAATTAATCTCAGATTCTCATCATTCCATCCAAGGTCCCATTCCAGAAGAAAAATGAATTATTTCGTTATTGGCGTTTCAGGTAGGCTAAATTATAATTAAATGTACTTTAATTCATTGAAAATACAAATTGTAACCTTTAATTTTAATAGGTATCACATGTGGAGGTAAAACCACATTATCACAGGTATAATTATTTAATTTTGACGATAAAAAACGCACGTGTGTTATCTATTACAATAGAAATCAATTTTTAATGTTCTAATCATCATTTCAGTTACTTCAACGTTCTTTTCCATGGTGTCGGGTGGTTCATCAGGACAGTTATTTTTATGATGATGATGATCATCATCATATAAGGTTACCTCATGTAGAGAATCATGTCAATTATGAAATCTTCACTGCCATGGATATGAAAAAGATGGATCAAGATCTATTGGACATTTTGAAGAAAGAAGAACATCCGGATCATGTTTCTGTGAGTGAAGTCCCTAACTTTGAAGATTCAGGCCAAGAACTCATAGACACTGTACCCGATATTGGTAATTAAAATAACTTGACCACAGCATATTAGCTATTTTAATAAAGTAAAGCTCTACCTGTAAAATTCTGCAATTAACATTTTATACCTACTTTTAATTTTAGGATTTGATAATTCCAAATATCGTAATATCCCTGTCCTTGTAAGTGCCTCACTCTTCTTTCATTGAATTTTAATTTCACAACAATAATTTATTATGATTTAAATTACACAATTATTGTAATTTTATATGCTTTACAGATTGTAGAAGGATTTCTAATATTTGAATCTAAAGTCATTTACGACGAATGTCAGGCAAGGTTTTTCTTGACCCTGCCCAAAGAAACATGTGAGGAAAGACGATCAAAACGAACTACATATGTGCCTCCCGATGTACCCGGGTAATGAATTTTCACCTTAAAATTTATATCATTAAACAGTATTTAATTCTTGTGTTAATAAAATTATTAATTTTAAATTAATAATGTTTATTTTGTATTTAGATATTTTGAGCAATGTGTCTGGCCAATGTATGTTCAACACTTTGACCAATATATTGCGGATCGAGAGGGTATAAAAGTATTTTATGGGGACGAATTAATTCAGTCAATTTGGAAACAGAGTGTTGACATTATCACTGCTGAAATGGAGAAAACATTTCCAGACAAAATCTCAAAGGTTGACTCTCAATAGTCATATTGCTCAGCTACTGACTTAAATCTCTTGCCATCCAATAATATGGGACTATTTTTAAAGAATATTTTAAAAGACAGTAAAAATAATAATATTTTTATATAAAGTTGAAAGTAGTTACTGTAATACTATTACAGTAATAGTAAATATGATAGGAAACCATTAAAATTAGTCAAAAATATTTTCAAACATGTTATAGATTCCGGTGATATTGCAGCCAAAATGAACAGAGCTTTTACATAATACCTATATGTACTTAAACTGTGCAATAATTATTCGTAATGTAATTTTAAATTGTTTATTATGTTTTTTGTTTGAATAAAGTCTTTTTGCAATCTGTAGAAAAAAAAATCTCCACAACGAAAAAAAAATTTACTTCGACGCCGCTCATTCACTTTCAAGGAGCCGAGGCCACGGATCAAAATCAGTGGGTCCTGATGTGATGTATAATTGCAAATATATCACATTTGGACTTTGCTCACATGATTAATTCATTAAATTTATGTTTGTTAGCTGATAGAGAGGTACTTTTTACGGAGTAAACCTTACTTTTATATGGACTGTAATTATTTATTGGGATGATTCTAAATTATTTTAATTGGCCTAATGATCAAATTATTCTTTTTTAAATTAAAAAAATAAATGTTTCATCTTTACTTGGTATTTAACTATAATATATTTTTATTTCCCAGGTACAACTTTTACAATCAAGGTACAATAGCCATTTAATTTCATACATAATAAATTCATTCTAAAACTAGACTAATAAAATTATTCAACAAACTGTACAATTCAGACAAAAAAATTAAAATTAAATGTATCGAATGAAAAATAAAATTATTAAAATATAGAATATTTTAAAATTACAAGAGCAAAGGGATATTTGTAGGGTTGGAATTATACAATGAGTATATTATATTTTTTATATAATTCAATATTTTGTTGTTCCCTATGAATTTAGTTTTAAAAAATGGTACCGTTTATCCTTATATAGTCATATGAGTTGGACGGTTTCTTTTCTTAATATTTAATTATTTTAATAGTGATACTGATTCGTAAAATTGCACTTTGCAGATTAGTCCTTCGTATAACGTTTTTGATTGAAAAATACTTTCCCATAACTTATTATTGCACTGAAAGATTTTGATTCTCCCCTCCCCCCCTCCTCCATTTCATTTAATTATGATTGATAAAATTCTACACTAATATTCTAGTTGACATCAATTGTATTGAGTTCTTTCAGTTTCTTCAAAGTTTTTATGGATTCTAGTGGTAAGGCTTCAAGTCTCGCGGGTCTCCTCATACTCATTTCTGGTGAACTTAGGAATCCATTTTTGCTACCACCTTTAAAAAATACCACAAAAATGATGACTAATTTGTGCAACCACTTTTGAGCAATGAAGCGTCAATAATTAATTGTAATTTACCAGAGCTCCAACCATTTTGAACAGGGGAAGGACCCCACGAATGATTACTTCGTTGTTGTGTATTACTTTTTATTGTATTGAAATGATTATTCCAATTATTCAACAAAACATTGTTATTTCCATTTGTTCCATTTACTCCATTCGTCTTCTGAGCAATATCTATCAATTAAAATTAATTTTAGATAAAGTGTCTCCAGACAAAAGCGGTAATATTTGAAAAAACTGTTGTCATAATTTTCAGTTTTATAGTTCACATAAAAAAGAAAGCAGCATTTTACTAAAAGGGTTGCAAAGTGAGACAAAAATTACTACAAATTTAAGTAACAAATTGACTTTTAAAGTATTTAAAAAAATTGTACTAGAATTCCAATCCCAATTTATGAGGTGACACTGAGAGGATGAGTGATAGGGGTTACAGAAATTTGACATTTTTGGTAAATCTGTAAAAACACACGATAAAGAACAAAAAACAAAAAAGGGTGACTTTGTGTTATCTACAAACATTTACATACTTAAAAGTTGTCTCTTTCTTTTTTTAAAAAAATTAAACGTCTCGACATTTTGGAAAATGTGATTTAGGACACATTTATAAATAAATATAGAACCAGACAATTTTGACACAGGAAAAAGACAATTAAATATTATACTAACAAAACCCAACTTTACCCTTCCACTTACTGATGACACGGGCATCTTTTGCTTGCTGTGCTTGTTGTGCTTTAATCAACAATTCGGTGGCTCTCTTTGGTTTAAAGTAATTCTCTGTGAATGCTTCCCCATCATTATTCTCGAATTTCTGTTATAAGTATCAATCAGTTATTTTTTTCACATTATGACCAAATCTCCAAACAAGTGTCAAATTGTCATTGCTCATTTGCTCACCTTAATTAGAATACTATTGCGATGATTTTCTTCATCGTCTTCTTCATTATCAGAATTTAAGCGGGCAGGGGCTGTCCCACTATGTCGATTAACACTGCTATTATTATTGTTTTGATGATGGTGATTATTATTTAGTGGTATCATTCCTGTAATATTAGAATATATAGCAATGTACTTACCTTGTATAAATTAAAATATTCAGTCTTTTTTTTTGTAAATAGTATTTACTAAATACTGACCATTTGCAGGTGGAAGTTTAGTTTTCATTACACACAACTCGGGTAATTTCCATCTTTGCGTCTCATCACTCCATACTGCCTCAGACTTGATGACGTCCAAATTACTATTAAATTGTGGGAAAAGTTAATATTTTTTGAAATATTTAATTTAATTAAAAAAATATTGCCCACTAGTGTTACTTGGAGGCTCCAAATTTCTAGCTGTACACTTACCTATAATTACAATCCCTCCTAATTGTTGGCTGTATCTTATCTAGTAAACCTTGCAATAATTTTAATTGCTGGTCTTGTCGTCGGATTGTCTCTAGGTAATCTGTTCGATCATTTTGAAATTCACTGAAAGAAAACAACAAAACTAGTCAGAACACTGTCTACAGAAACTGGAGAAATTCTACAGGAGAATATTAATTCTACATGAAAGATTCTGTGCAATCAATATCATTACCTATGCAAATCCGAAATTTCTCTTTCCAGTGCCCTTATCTACACAATAAAAAATTGTAGTATAGGTTTATGCAATCATTAAATTATCATTATCAATTATAATTTACTTTTTGCTTCGTCTTTTTCAAAGCATCTGTTTTGGCTCTCAACTCCTCCTAAAAAATATAAAAATTATCAACAATTTAATTTACACTGGACAGTCTTTTCAAAAAAATAAAATAATGAATTTGTTTTTGACATGGTACACTATACTCACCTGGATATTATCATAGGCTTTAATTAGTAAACTGTCATCATCATCAGTTTTATTAATTGCTTCAGCTAATTTTGTTCTTCGTTCAGCCACTTTCTTTTGTTTCTTTCTCTTCTCAATCAAAGCTTGGTCATGAGCTCTCTCACCCCCCACCATATTTTCCTCTATCTCTTGTAATCTGGCCAATGCTTCCTGTTGTTCTGTACTCAAATTTTTATTATTATCTTGATCCACCTGAATATTGTTCATCAAATGATTCTTTTCCTGTTGTACTTGGTCCAATTCCTAAGCATAAATAATTTGTCGTTGAAAAGTAGACATTGATATGTGTAAAAAATTGTTAAAGTACAAAATGGCTTCCTTTTAAAACTGACCTTTTGGTATTGACCCTTCAAATTTTCTACATCAGCTTGTAATTTAGCATAACTTTGTTGTTCCACTTCATAGCTTTTACGAAGAGATTGTAATTGTTGTTCATACTCTTGACGAATCTTTTCTTTCTCTGCTTCCAAATCTAATGAGTCTGCTGTATTTGTCTGTATTTGTACAATTCCAGGATTCTCCACACCTCCTAATTTTTGCCGTTCTAGTAATTGTTTCAATTGATTGATTTCGTCCTGATATTCTCGTAGTAAAGCATCCTTGGGATCCTGAATATTATTTAATTATTTTAGATGAGAGTAAATTTTGAATCATAAATATATTTTATAGCCAATAATAATTATTAATAACTTATTGACAAACTAACTTGATTGATTTTTGGCTTATTCTTAATATTCTTGGCTCGATTTGCATATCTTAGTGTGCTTAACGTTTCATCATAATTATTGTCTGCCGGACTGAACATTTAAAAATCAATTCAAATATTATTTAGTGATTTCCACATTGTATGAAAAATTTATTTTGAACGGAATTCAAGTTTGACAAAAATTTTACCTCACACAAGCCACCATCAACGTCTTGGTATTTCCTCCAAGTGAGTCCTACAATTATATACAATTCAATAAAAATTATAAAATTAATTCTAATCTTGATTATAACTTTGCAAAATAAATTAATGCTTACTTGTAATAGTCTCGTCAATTTAGAGTCTCTGTACGGAATATGTTTAGACTTGCCATCCACCAAAGCGGAAATGACATTCCCCAGCGCTGACAGTGATAAATTAATTTTTGTTGCTTCTTTCAATCTATCTCCAGTGGCTCCTATAATTATTAATTAATATGCCAAAATATATGTATTAATTAAACTATTTCTTCATTTGAACCCTTACTCAATAAAAAATTTATTATTAATAAACTAAAGGAAAGTACTATACCCGTTTTGGTCTGTCTTTCACTTCCGGCCAAGTCTACAAGATTCAACTTGCCCTTTTTAATACTGTCATCATTATTATGGTCCATCATCTCAATTGTAATTGTAAAAATGGAGTGGGATCGAGAACTACGAAAATATTAATTTAATCGTGTCAGAGAAATTCTTACTGAGATCTCAAAAAAGTTTCTTATCATAAGATATGAAACTGTAGTTTCCTATCTTAAATAATAGTTAAAATTATCTACAGTTAATTAAGATTACCTGTCTGCATTCATCAAAGTGGCTCCAACAGCCCGATTTTTCCAACCATTCTCCATTAATGACTCACATTCTTCAACATTGTGGACCGTGTGTGTGGATAAATCTAAATAAAATAATTTTTTAACATCATTTCGACATTTATAAAAAAACATAAAAATGAAAATGAAATCACAATTTCATTTTTATGTTTTATCTCACTCTTTTTGTTATTCTCTTTTTTTCACCCACATAAATATTACAGCATAAAAGCATTTAATTTCATTTATTCCATTAAAAACAATAAAAACATTCCAAATAATATAGACTAGGCCTAGTTCTCCCAAAAGAAGAAAATATTGTGAAGGACAAAAATCAATGAAATTTTATAACGGTATATGACAATTTAGCTTGAGGTAGTTAATGAAGCCGTTAATATTACATTGGGTTCTCGGTGTCAATAAACCCGGAGAAATGCCCGCCGTCCACACACAACTCTAACTCATCCTCACATAATTTGGGAACTAGGGGAAAAATATAGACAATAAATGGTTCCTTGTCTCCATCTCATTCCATAACTAGTGTAGTGTACTTTTGTCGATAAAATGAAACTTTGTTTTCCTATTTTCTCACTCCACACACATTACCCCGTATAAATACTATGAATAACTTCTCCACCTTTATTCTACCAGAGGACATTAAACTGTCATCACATCACATCGTAGGGAACAGACGTTAAAAACCCCTTGCTGTCAGTCATGTCCAGTTTCATGGGGAAAAAATGGAGATAGAATTATCACTAAGCTCTTCAATCTTTTTCTTCCTTGATCATTACAAAAGATATTCAATAGAGACATTTGCCCTTTCCATCAAAAAAGGTCATAATATTTATTCTCCTGTCTCATTTTTGTCTGGGGTCATTCCTTCATCAGGCTTTTCCCATGACTGAAGGACTTTTCAAATAAAAATCAATAGATCAACATTACACTAGTCATTGTCCTTCAATTAATTCTTCTAGTCTACAAGTCATTGACAGAATTCAAAATTTAATTTTGTAAATATCAATTTAAATAGTGTAATAATATACATTTAACTGTCATTATAAATATGATTGAAAAATTAAAGTACAATCTGGATATTTTGGACAGTACAATACAATGAGCGCTCTTGACTGTCTCATATTTTGCGTAGCAATACAAAATATATTATTATGTATATAGGTAATACTAAATGACTACCATTAATTTGACTGTATGAGACTAACTAGTAAAAATGACTATAGCTTCATTATTTTTGTCTCTATTTTATAAACATTACTTTTTTGCACGCAAGCCAACTCTTATTATACTCCATTATGTAATTATTATCCTTCCGAATCTCTCCGAGAATTAGTCAAACCCACACATACACAATGTACTTCCTTTTTCTCGTACAATTTTTATTTTTGTACATACTTATCTGTACAACATTAAAAAACTGTGCATTTAATGCACTTTAAAAATAATTAACCATTTCAAAGTCATGAAAGAGACAGGAGGGATGCGTGAGAGTTGGGGATAAATTGACAAAAATACAAAATGGGGAAAAAAATCTCTCAAATTGTGCCCTTGCCCCTATAAATTCATGAGCTAATACATGATGCCATGATAAATTAATTAAAAAACTGTGGTCTAATATATTAACCATAAAATTAGAGGTTAAATGAAGATTGAAGGTCCAACAGAGATTTTAATTAGTGTAAAATAGTTTTTAAAAAATAAATAAAACTTACCAGACACATAGACTCCTTTTTCCGGATGTTCTTTTAATTCTAATTTCTTTTTCACATCTCTCCCCAATAAATCCCTCACATCCTCATTATAAATTTCAAGATATGAAGCATGAACCAGGTACTTGACATTCTCACTGGCTTCAATCGCCTCAAAAATATGTTCAAATGATCTTGGAATGATACCCTTATGAGGGACTGAATCGGCAATCCCTTGCATTGTGAAAGATTTACCACAACCAGTCTGGCCATATGCAAACACTGTTGCATTGTATCCTTCCAACACTCCCTAAAAATAAAATAAAATAAAAAAAACACAAAATAAAAATCACATCCATTTAATACATTCACATTTCATTAATATTCTTTTACAACTATTAATCTTCCCCTAGAAATATTTCGACGACGTCAAAATCAAAAAATAGAAAAAGTCACAACAAAAAAACTTGGAGAAAGCAAAAAAAATCTACAACATAACACAAACACAATATCGTCAAAAAAAGAAAAGAAAACAGAGTGGAGAAAGTAAATTACACATATATAATATATATTGTACTATTATGAACACTCATTTCATTGCCATATTGGATTTACTCTTTTTATTTTTCTCTAGGATAATGGCCGGAACAGACTATAAGGTACAAGGCTTGTTCAAGTGTGTAGTGATCGTGATGGAACACGCTCTGGACAAATAAAATTTGTAATTTTTCTTATCCTTTTGTATAATACCTTGATATGTACCCTAATACATAAAGGTACCCATAAACTTGTGTACAAGGACAATAGAGTAGAAGACCATTTTTTTTCTCAAGTATTGTACCCCACTAACGTTAGTCATTTTATTATGATGATTACACCGAATTTTATATGCATGTACAAAAGTCATTCCTATAGAAAAGAATTTTTATTATTTCTTCTCTTTCCCCTGTCTCTGGCCATTTGAGACCCATCATTGATTTCTCTCTCTCTCTCACTGTCAGCCCAAGCCCAAACCCAAGCTCATTGTATTTTCCCCTTCATCCAATACCAAATGTCCATTAATTTTACTTTCACGTCCATTTATCTAATTTTGTTAGAGTGTATACTAATACAAGTAGAAAAACTTCGGACAAGAGCAAGAGAGAGAATTTTGCACACCTGTCCTTGCTTCCTTCCTTCCAAAAAAAAAAGTTTATATATATTTTGCACATTGTGTATTATTTTTTTCTGAGAATTGCGACTTGGCTATTTTCCTGCTATTATGTGCAAGTAGGAGAAAAGAAGGGGGGAAGGATGAATGCAAAAAAAAAAATAGTTTGGCATTTTCAAGGGGTTAGAATAACCTTGGTAGAGACATTCAGTCTGTTCTTCTACGTTTCTAAAACTCCTCTCCGAAACCGATGGCCAATGTCAATGGCTTGGGGAGCCCAAAAGGAATATACGAGAGAGGAACGCAAGACTCTGCATTATTTAGTGACCATAGACCTTCAGCTCAATGCCACCATCATACTGATATATGTTCAATATACTTGTGGTAGTGAATTAACACTCCATGTTTGTCTTTTTTTTGTATAAAATGACCATGTAATATAATATGTCTAATATTTCTACGTCAATGTCAATATCCCGAACATTCTCTCCCCAAGGTAAAGGAACCATCCCCTCTCTCTCTACCTTGAGTCTCTTCCTCTTCAATTTTTTTTCTATTCTTATTTCTTTGCCAACTGTCAAACTTTTTTTTATAATGAGACAACTCACTTGTTATTATTCCTTGAAGAGCTACAATTTTAATAAATAAATTCCCATGAATTATTTTCATGTACAGTTTATTTTTGCCCACAAGAATTTTTTTACAGGAGAGATAATAATAAATAAAATGATAGACAGAGGGTTAGACTCCAATGATTTTGTAAGTTGATAAAAAGAAATGTGTGGGATGTACAATTTATGAGGAGTATCTGTAGTGTATAGGAAAAGAAGCAAATAATCTGAATTTACATACAGGTGAAAGCATATTTGTACAGACTAGCTAGTAGACTTGTGTTGGGTTGGCAATGAAAATGAAAAGAATGAAATGGTAATGATGGTAAGCTTTCAACTTTACTTTATCGATTGGTCTCTTGGGAGAAAAGAGAAGAGAAAAAAAATTGATAATATTACAAGAGACAGGTTCTTTTGCGTCATTCCCTCACAATATTTGCATGTTGTCCACTCAACTTTCTCCAATGATGAATCACTAAGAGATAGTAAATACCCACTACATTGTCAAAGTCCCACACGCCCTTTCTCTTAAATTAATGCCAAAAATTCCTATTCCTTTAATATTATCGACTAGAAAATATGAAAAAAAAATTTCTAGGTAAATTTAGTCGATCATGTAAATTGTCAAAATAATTTTTTTTGGGTACCTCAACGAGGGGATAGGTGATTTCAGAGTAGAGAGCCTCGGTAGTGGACTCTGTATAGTAGACACCATCAAAGCAAAATGTTTTGGGTGGAGCGGAAGCATCTCCCGGATTGACAATACTACATTGACATAGGGAGCCATCCATGAAGACTACACTCTGAAAAGAAAATAATAAATTTAAAACATTTATTTATTTAATAATATTAAAAAGAACATTTTTTTATTCAAATTTTATTATAATTCAAAATTTTGAGTGTATTTTCATGTTCATGTTGATGTTTTTGTTTTGCTGGAAAAAATAAACTGTTGGAATGCATAGGAGTGTATGGTAAGATATATGTAGAGGCATGAATTTGTAATGGACTGGCCGTCAATCGATTGATTTTTGAAGACGTAATCGATATTTTGACCTTCAATAGGTAACAAAAGGATATGATGATTCATACCAAGGGTTTTAGTTTGTTGTGGATTTTGAGAGGTACGTGAAGGTCAAAACATTTTTTTTGTCCTACGTTGGATCATACGCAGTTTCACCTTTATCTAAACTGTAACTATTTAAATGCTAATTAATAAATTAACTCCAATTCGGAGTCTTTACTCTTTTCTAAATGGTGAATTTCATCAAGGCTCTTTAGAAAGATATTTTTGGGAAGGATACGAGTAAGTTTCAAAAGGTTTAAAAGAAACTAAAATAAAAAATCTATAACTATGATGGAGAAAACTACCAACAATTTATTAAATTAAGCCATTTTATTCTAATTTTTGACAGACTTTTCCACTTTTTAAGGCTCAACTACATAAATTAAATTCGTAGCTCAACAATTTTTTCCTTAATGCATTCAAGTCTCAACTTGCATATTATTTTCAAATAGAAAACTTGAGTTTTGAAATTAGAGGAAATAAGGAAGTGTCAACTTTTAATAGAGAGAAAGGCGGCGATGAGAAAGTGTGACTATAAAAACAATTACAATGAAAAAGTTTCCTCATTTTGGGTCCTCAAATTACTGAAAATTATAGAGGTGAATTTTTTTGGGAAGAATCCAGGAAATATTTTACCCCACAAAATGTAACATCAGAGAGAGAACAAAATTCATTTTTAAAAAAAGAAGCCACATTATTTCTAATAATAGGTAATCATAAGTAAAGCATAAAACGTTCATTGATCCTTTTTTATGGGATGCAACTTGAAACTTTTCAACAAAAAATTGGACCAGACTGAAAGTGTCATACTCGTAAATGTAAGAAAAAATTATTTCAATTTTTACAAAACTGTCTCAAATTTCCTGTTCCAAATTAATTTGAAATATCTAGTGAAATTCACCCAAATTCTATTTACTTTCACTTAGGAAAGGTAGTCAAAAAAGATAGTCCAAATTCAATTAAACTTTTTTTTAGAGACAGACGACAGAGAGAAAGAGAAGGGGAAAAGAAACGTGGAGTTTTTAGTACTCAAATTTTCTCTCACGTAAACTTCTGCCTTCAATTTCAGCCCTGGACGCATTACACAGGCATAGTATTAGCTGGCAAACCAAGGTTCACATCAATGCCATTTCAGAGGATTTCTTTTTTTTCCCTTTCTTTTTGCATGGAACATGCAATGGCATGCCCATTGCATTGTAGTAAAGAGAGACTAATTTTATGAAGAATGAGAACCAAGTTCACTATTTTTTTTATTTCATGGGACTTTCTCTCTCTTTGTTTTAATACTGTCAAAATTACGGAGGTACTATATATAGGTAAAAATGTGCTCTTGTTTTTTTTGGTGCACATATAACGTTAGTTGAATGCAATTTTAACTTTTCCATGATTTTTATTTGAGTTTTCATGAAAGAAAAGGAAAATGTGATAATGTGGCATGTCATCATGCTTGGCTATGGACTAGTTTAAAATGTAGGTCTAGAGCTTTTCACATATCGTCCCCCATCCATTTTCATTCTCATTTACTCGTATTAAGTATATGTTTGTGTGTGAAAGTATTTCTGTTTTTTTTACTATTTGCACTCTACTTTTACTATTCCATCATGCCATTTTTAATAAGTTTTCCAATTTGTTTAAAATATCAGCACCTATGCATTTGTTATTTTTACAAATGTAAAATGATTAGTATTTGTTTACCTTTGCTTTGAGTGTCTTTTCCCTTTCATTCATGGGACGACATCGGACCACGACTTTGACTGTCTCGGACATTTTGATGATTTTTAAATGTAAACTATAGTTGATGTGTAAAAATGTTTATTTTTCTAAACAAAAAAAAATTGAGTCAAGTTGAACAAATTGGTCACAATGAGAAAATCCTTGGAGCATGTATCGGACATGTTGAAAAGTCCCAATGAAGTAGACGATCATGTCGTGTAAAAATGATTAACTTTGATTCAGGTGGTATTTTAATCATTTTGTCACTTTTTGATGATCAACGTCCAACTCCTGCTGTCAGGTGGACACTCCTAAAGTATAGAAAATGAGGACTAATTAAATAAAAATAAAATTTCAAGGATCCGGGAACACTTGACTATTTTTTAGACTCTGTGGGACACCAATTTTGGTTTCAAAATGACACAAAAAAAAAGTTTTTTAAAATATATATATTACATAGTAATTTGTAGAGTATGGAGAAAGGCGGGGTGGTGTATGAGTAGAGTGAGAAATGAGAGTAGGGAAAGAGGATAAATGGATGAATATAAAAATTGTGATTATTTTTAGTGACAGGGAGTCACTCCACTTGTCTACATGTTGATCCAATTCAATATGTGGTTGAACATTTGGCTGGAAATGGAATTCGGTCGGGACGTATATTGAGAATATAATATTTGCATATATGGGAAAAATGAGGATAATAAAGTAGAGGCGGGTATCTAGATTCTAGAAAGTACTGGAGAAAACAGCAGGTGGTCTTCCTTTTTTTCTAGGTTGAATACTCATTCCTATCTTCAAGTTGAGATTCAAGTGGCTTTTTCTAGTCTATCAAATAATATTACAATTGTTTGACAAGAGGAGAGGAAAACAAGGTACTCAAAAGGAAAACAGGCCAATGCTAAATCCATATTTTCTTTATTTCTCTCAACCTGTCCTACATTATTCTACACACATAGTCATCTCAAATTTATCTATCTCTCATCCTAACCCACAAGTCTCTACACGTTGAAATTTTGTCATTATATTGAATTTGAGGTAAGAGAAAACTAACATTTTAATTTTAAAAAACTATGTAATGTAACTTAAATTCAATGTAAAACTTACCAATTTTCTCCGATTTTATTTATTGTTATTTTTCAATCACAATATTCCCATCGTCAACTGGTTGCCTTCACTAGTTTCCAAATATTTTTGATTTTTATGCAAAAAATCTCAAATTGTTTATTTTTTTCACTGGAAAAACCTTTTGGCTTTTTTTCTTTTCAAAGCACGTTCCGGCGCACTTGAGAATGTCGTGACACAAAAACAACAATTAAAATACTGTAGAGAGAAAAAGACAAATGATAATTGAATTCAATTTGATAGAGAATAATAATAATAGAGACAGGGACTTTATATGATATTCGGGTAAGAGCGAATGAAGAACGGATGGAGAAAACGGGGGAAAAGAGACGTCCGTTCGAGAGTAACGTTGACTTTCTAATGCCCGGTTTGTGTTTCTTTCTCCCCCCGATTTTCTCCACTCTAGTTACAAAGGTAAAAGTGGGTATCGTCGTCATTGCTTTTGCTCATGCGATACCTGAAAAAGCTGAAAAACTTTTTTTGTCAAACATTTTCATGGTTCTCTCATATGCCGTCAAGTGTAGGGACAATAAAAGCCTCGCGTGTTCCCACTATCATAAGTTTTGTATTATTTTTATTTATCATGTTGAACATTTCTCAAATTATTTTTCTACACAAGTCTGTAACAAGGAGAGAGAGGTGCAAATAACAACAATGTTATAATACATTTCATATCATACATCATGAAAGGGAAGAGGGAAACTCTATATGTAACAAAATTATTGAAGAGGAAATATAAACAAATTAATTATGAACTTGAAAACTTCAAAACTACAATGTCTAAATGCTAAAATCAATGTCACTTATTTTCAATTTACCAACAAGGTGTAGGCCCTACACTGTAGGGTAAATAAAAAGATGAGCATACAATTGTTAAATATTTACTGTGTAATATGAATGAGGGACAGAACAATGGTATATACTACTATATACTATATGTATACAGTTGTTATATGTACATATATGTATAGATATGAGAAGGACCCCTTTCTGTTTTTTCAAAGAATTTCTTTCGGAAAAGAAACGAAAAACCATTTTTATTTTGGACCCTTAATATCTTTGAAACCTTTGTACTATAGCCTCATCGTCAGTCCCCGCAAGCGAGAATTCTTTTTCCAGCAAACCTGCACAGACAAGCTCAGCGGTATTTGAGGCCTAGATATATATATGATTCACCGTAAGCTTAAATTATTATCCATGACATAGGACATAGAATAGACCCTTGAAGCCGACCCTTGGACGGACTTTAAAATAGAAAGTTCAAAGTTGTGTATTTTTATTCAAGTAATCCTTGAGAGAGAGAGAGAGAGAGAGGGAGAGAGGAACATTTTCAAGTCAGTCGTTATTTTTTTTCCTGCAAAAAACAAAATCATCCAGCGGAATCTAGCCTAAATATTAAAATTCACTTTAATTATGGGCACTAGTTAACTAACGATATGTAATTATTTTAATTGTGTGTTCCCCCCAGTGGAATTTATTTTAAAAATATATCATTTAAATCTTCGATTGTTAGAGAAAAGGGGAAGAAATGGCAGATAAACGTAGAAGTAGTAAATCCCGTCATCGTAAGTTTTTTCACATTTTGATAAAAATATGATATTTTGTTGTATTCATTGTTGGACATTAATTTTACACTGTTTCATTGTGTTAAGTATGATTAATTATCATTAAAACTTGAAGGTCCTACAAGCAACAAGCCAACGACACAAGAAGCAAGTCTGAACAATATTTCATGTAATCAAGTATCTATCTCTAAATGGAAAGCATTGAATGAAGTTAAAGCTGATTGTGAGTCTGGAGACGGTGGAGTGTCCTGGAATGCTTTTTCTCCTCCTTCATCTTCCCAATATGGTGAAAGTGAGTTAATAATAATTTTATGATCACTTTGTTACAAATATGACAACAAATACAATGTATCCCTTTCTTTTAATTCTCTGTTTATAGAAACACCAATTTTGTTGACTCAGCCAGGGAGTCTAAGACCATTTCGGGATATGAGTCAGTCTGAAATCTCACCTTCAATTATTCTTGGCTGTGTTGCTCAGAAGAAGAGGTCAACCAATATTTTAGCTACGGATAATCCACGACGAAAAAACTTCGGCCGTCACGATAGTATGGAGGAAGTGAGATCAAGTATTTCAGCTTTATTCCGCAAAGACAAGAAAAAGGGCCATGGAGGTAAATTGTAGATAAATAATACCTTTCAGACAATAATATGTAGTAATTATTATTCATCATGCATAAATAATTATTTTTAACCGTGTTTTTAGGTGGTAGTGGTTCTTCTTTACCTGTCAAGTTAACAAGTACCACGGCAGAGTCAGATACAAAACCAGCGGCTGCTTTGCTGAATACATCTCTAAATAAATTTCCGGATGATGAATGGGATGATGAACTGGTAATGGCATCTCAAACCGCTGAAGAATACTTCAAGAACTCTAGTCTACAACCTCAAATTCAAGGAAAGGCAGCTTTAGTAGAGACTCCAAAACGAAACACCAGACGCCTAAGTAAGGAATCTAATTATAGAGACAAGATACCTGAGAATCAAAAGACTAAAAATGTTAACCATAATATGCCAACTATTTTGAACAATGCCGTGACAAATAAAAATACACCGAAACGAAAGCCAAGTCTACATCAATCTGTTCCAAGCAGCGGACCCATCAACAAAAATGATAATAATAATATTAATATGAATGATATTGTGGCTTCCAGTGATAATGACATTAGTTTATTTGAAAAATCGCAAATTAGTTTCTCAAACTGCAAGCCCCATCACACGGTCAACCCAAAGTGTCGAAAAACCACTCCCCCAGTAGTACCGTCTTCTCAAAATGAACAAGTTAAACAAATGCCTAAGCAGAACAACAACATAGAGACGGAGGTTAAAATGGACCAAGTTGTTGCTTTTGGTGAGTTTGATGATGAAGATGACAGCTTTTTAAGTCAATTGGTAATGGAATATTGACTCGAGTCATCAAGTCATCCCTGACAATGTAAGACTCATTATGAAATAATTTTTCTTTAAAATTATGACGATTTTTTTGTGTTCACAAGGTTGATATGAAATTATAATAATTGTAATTGTTCAATCACTTTACACAACTCTGGTATTATAAAAAGAAACTCATGATACTTATG
Organism: Arrhopalites spinosus; assembly: GCA_034700945.1. Taxonomy (NCBI): domain Eukaryota; kingdom Metazoa; phylum Arthropoda; class Collembola; order Symphypleona; family Arrhopalitidae; genus Arrhopalites; species Arrhopalites spinosus. The sequence continues at coordinate 2,152 of JAQIVZ010002660.1, read as the reverse complement.
ATATACTTACCTTATCATGATAAAAATACTGACAACTACTTATGAATTTAATTTGTGTCCCTATTTTAGTTTCTCTTCTCATTAAAATGAAAGTGTTTACCTAATATATGGCAGTCAGTAATATAATATTTTAAAAATGTGATTATGAATAGCGATGTAGTATAATATAATTATTTTTAATGATAAACTTCTGTACTACAATGACTCTACCTGTTTTTGCTTACAAAAAATTCATAAAGAATTGCACATATTCATTATTTTATTATGTTGAGAAAAAGAGTTTAAATGAATATGAATTAAAAAGGACAATGATTTCTAAGAATTTACTAGCACACTTGACCTCTTGTTCACACTCTCATGTGATTGTCATTTGATTCGTAGAGCACCTCAAATAGCAACAGTAGTTTAATGATCATCTTCTTCATCATCATCAAGCTCTTCGTCCTCCTCTTCTTCTTCATAACAAGTTAGACATTCTTCAAGATTTTCAAATACTTCACCCACAGCAATACAAGCAGCATCATAAACTTTGACCACAGACTCACCCGTCTCTACACCTTGCTTAATTTCTAATGACTTTAAACCTATAAGGTCACCCAAAGCAGGATCAACATGAATAGGAATAGTCCTTGACCTGTCAAAATATTGTTTTTCCTCAACCAACTCTGCCTCTTGTACGGAACCGGAAGTGGTAGGAGGAATAGTTTTAGATTCTACTGCAGTCAAATTATTCTCTTCTACTTTCGTCTTCGACTCTTCTATTTTTGTCTTAGACTCAGTTGTTGGTGTTGTTGGCTCCTCCAATTTTTTCCGTCCAATTTGACTCAACACTCTTAATTCTTTAATTTTACTTGACTTTATTTCTGGTAAAGGTTTATCTTGAGACTTGACATACTCTAAAATATTCATTGTTGAACGAGTTGGGACTAAATGCAACTCCTTGGGTTCTTCAATACTTTTATCAGTTTTATCTTTACTGGCTGCACTCTTCAATTTTTCTTTACTCTTGAGATCTTTTTCTGATCTTAAACTTGCTGATGAACGTTTGGGAATTGATTTGACACTCGCTTCTTTACTTGGACTTGATGACTCTCCTTCTTTTGTTGTCGTCTCCTTTTTGAGAGGCTCCTCTGACTTGTCCTTTTTGACCGTCTCAGCCACTTTCTCTTGTGATGGTAAAATACTTCCAATTTTACGTTCAACTTTTAGAATATTAGATTTTGTAGCTTTTTTCAGTTGCTTTTTCTTTGCCTTTTCTAAAGCTTCTACTTCTGCTTCTGCTTTTTCTATGTCGTCTTTCAAAGCAACTCTCACTGCTTGATGAATTACTTCATCAACAGTACAATAGCTTGCGTCAACAGCACTGGCTCCTTCGAATAATTGATTTTCTAGTTGAGATTCTATACTGTCCACTACTGTCTGAACGAGGGCTGGAAACAATTAGCAAAAAAATTAAAATTACAGAGCAATTTTTTGGAAATTCAAAATTTTATAAATTAATTAATTACCCTTGGAATTGAGAACGGCGTCCGTCACTTGTGTCGCCACTAGAATGAAATACGTGGTACAGTTAGAATAATTACAAATATAAACTTTAATTTTATTAATTAAATTTTACCCGTATAATAACGACCATGAAGATCAGCCCCTTGACGTTGAACAATCTCTCGTTTGACTTGTGGAAAGAGAAAACTGTGAACTAAATCTGCTGCAATCTCATCTTTGTCATAGTCTTTGATGCTGAAATAATACAAAAAAATATTATTTGGGATTAAGATGGATTATTTTATCAACTTACTTCTTTTCCATCAAGTAGGCCGCTTCATTCACAGTTTTGGCAAGTTCTTGAACATACAATCGTCCACCTTCATCAGCAGCTCGATTTATTGATTCCAAATAAATATCCTCCAAGTACATGTCCACTGTTTGTTGATGAACACCAGTAATCTATTTGACAAATTAAATTCATGATTGTCTCATCAATGTATCCCTTTTAAATAGAATAGCAAGTTTACTACATAATTTGGTACTGGTCCAATATGTGATCTGGGGTGATCTGGGGATTTAACCACTAATACAATATGTGATCTGAAATTTTCGGAGTGATCCGGATTCTAAGCGTAGGTACAATATGTGATCTTGGTGAAGGCAA
>JAQIVZ010002659.1:0-19095 GCA_034700945.1 Arrhopalites spinosus | reverse complement strand
GTCAAAAAAAGATGTGGACACCAACTTTCTATCTCTTACCCTACCAGCGTTATTCACGATTTAAAAAGTGGGGATTTCTACCTACCGGGGATTTTTACCTACATCTCCCCTATGGATACAAGTCTGCTAAGTGATAATTAATTATGCGGATGAGCCAGAGGTAAAAATAATTAAATTCTCCGTCTTCATTCGAAATTATAAATTTTCATTTAACCAACAACTAAATTGTGACTTGCATTTAAAATAGAGTGCCAGTCAAAGGTCAACCACGTGACTGAGAGCTTGAACTTTTGTGTTGTCAACATACAAAATCTGCAAATTATTTTGGATGGCGTTGAACTTGGCACAATTTCAAAGGTTTCGTCATTTTGCATCTTCTGACTCGGCCAAAAATAAAAAGAGAGAGAGACGCAAATTTATTTTTAGACTCATTCTCCAACTCAAGCCATCCAAACAACTTCCCCTCCAGCTTTCCTCTCATTTTTGCACTACAAAGGTTTTTACATTTCAATTAATTGTGCCAATCCTCCAAAATAATTTTAAAATATGGACATTTAACCAAAAACAAGAATTTTGATCACGTCCAATTTCTGGGATGAACGATCCCGAGGAAGACGATGGCCCTTCAATTTGGAAACTGAGGACAGTCGAAAATAATCCCCTTCAAATAGAAGAGGTCAAATAACAAGTTAAAATTTAATTGTTGATATAATTGTTGTATTTAAATATGGAAAATTATTTTGTCAGATTTTGAGAAAAGTTTTCCAATTTTTGGACACGGAGACGCTCCTCCTCACTCGACTCGTCTCTTTCTTTTGGTACCATCAAGCCAGTCGACAAATTTTCCGAAATTCCTGGACCCGAATTCAAAGTCCCTCCGATTTCCACACCGGCCTCTCCCCCACTCAACAGAATGACCTTCGCCTTGCCCTCAAATCTTTAATGTCAAATTCAACGAGTAAATCTGACCCCATTCACTTGACCCTTCGAGACTACAGAGACACCCAAATTTACACGGAGATTCGACTTTTCAGTGACAAAGTGACCACTCTCACATTTGAAGGTCAAAGTGGACATGACACGCCCTACCATCACGGCCCTGGGTCAGTTGGAATGGACACGGAACACCTTTCCAAAATTCTGGACAAATTACCAAACTTGCGAGTCCTTGAGTCGACCTGCCTTGACCTCTCGGCTGATCAGTTGTGGCTGAAGAGTGACACGGATGGGGTCAAATTCAAATCTTTTTTGAATAAATTGAGTTGCCTCCAAATTAAATTAAATTTTTGGCTCCACGCCTCCACTTTGAGGAATTACGTGAGCCTGAAGGACCACCTCAAGGGCCTGGAAAGTCTGCGAATTAATAATCATCAAGTTTTCAGTTTTTACGTGGACCAAGTGAGTGGCCTCGACTGGAAAATTGAGACACTTCGCCTCATGGCCAACAACGAAGTCCCCACGGAGGTCATTCGTCACTTCCTCCGAAGCGTTTCGACGACCCTTTGTCACCTTCGTCTCAGTTTTTTTCATCGATTGGGACGAGAATCCCCATCCAATGACCCCGTTGACCCCGCAGTGTTGGATAATCCAATAATAAATTGTCACATTCCATGGACTTTGAGTGAATTGCAATCCCTCGAGATTTACGAAGATGACCCCAGACTCGAGGTCAAAGTGTGGAAGGTCGTGGCGGTGGCTCTTCAATTGTCTCAACTTGTCAAACTTGTCATTAGAGGGAGCATTAGCCTTCAATGCGATGACTTTCTTCGTCAGTGGACTCTCAAATGCCCCGATCGACCTCTTCAAAGTCAGAGTTTGAAGGAGCTCGTCCTCTGGCCCAAAATTTTGTCTAGTTCGTCCATTTTGTATGCAAATTGTTGGCCCAATTTAAAGTCCTTGACAATTAAATTGGAAATTAATCAGGGCTCAACGCCCGCCGTATTTTTGGCAATTTTTTGTGAGTTGTCACGTCTAGAGAGACTTCAATTATTTTTGAAGGACGACCATTCCACTGGCCATCGAGGGGAGGCGGAGACGAATTTTGACGAGTTGGTGACGGGCATTAAACGTCCCGTGGCGTACACTTCCGGTCTCATTTTCAACGAGGATCAATTAAAGGACTCACAGTTCAAGTCAATTAGGAATTTACACAGTAAATTGAATAATTTAATTTTGAATGAAAGTTATGAATTAATTAAATGTCTGTTAATGTTGAAAGATCTGAAGGGATTGAAGATGGACTGTGTGGATTGTTGTGAAGGGCACAAGTGGACTGATTTTGTAATTTACAATGGCCTCCTCCACCTCAAAACTCTCCAGACTGTCCAAATGTCCAGAAAATTTGTAAGCCACACTTAGAAATTTGACATTTTGGCATGGAATGAAATTAATTAATTTTTGCAGATTTCAAAGAAAGCCATTCAAGATTTGAGGGACGAGTTGGGGTCAAATGTTCACATTTATTTCCACAATGAAGGCTACTAAATGGTCACCATACAAAACATTGTACGAGGTCAAAAACCAGTACGCCGTGTTCAGTTTGAAAGATCTCATAATAAATAATTAAATTTTTTATTTTGTTCTCTTTTGTCATTTTAGCTGATTTCATATTTTACTTGCACCACCCGCTTCAATCATTCTATCATGCTAAAATTTAAGGTCAGGCCAAGGGTCAGATGTTATAGGGCTCTTGCGGTTCATTTATTCAATTTATTTCATTTATTCCATTTACCTAAATAAAAAATCATACGATTAAATGTGTTGTACAGTTTCTTATTGGCTTTTCTTCATGTTCCAAATGCTGGATATTTTTGACACTTTTTAATTCATTCAAAATTTAAAGATCATTAAAAAATCTTAAGGTGCAGCGAGAAGCTACATGATGCGATATGCGATTCTAAGGGTGGTAAAAAATCTCTCTGAGAATTTAATCTAGCTCGATTGAGAATTTTTTTTGTCGTGTTTTTTCATTTTAATAATTAAAGTTTAATTCAGCCAAAATTTCTGAAACCAAAAGCAGGATAGCTACACCGTAAGTAAAATATTCTCATTTATTCTGATAATTGACAGACAACAAATAATTTGATTACATGTCGACTGTCGTTACTTTTGAAAAATTTTCAATGAAAATTCATAATTTAATTGTGATGATTATTTGAACAGGGAATTGGTTCAAGTGGCAACAAAAGATGTTGAAAAGATTTTGGAATGCATCATTTGTCAAGAAATCTCCTTTCCTCCCATTTTCCAATGCAAAACAGGTCACAGTGTTTGTCACAATTGTCGACCCAGACTTGAAAATTGTGGCTTGTGCCGAGCAAGGTTGACTGACTCTCGTAATTTTGCATTGGGTAAAATTAAAATTTATAGCTACTTTCTTAAACAAATGTTACATAATAAAAGTACAATAATTTATTATTATTTCCTATGTAGAAGACCTTGTCGAAGCGTCAAAATTCCGGTGCATATTTATTGATGAAGGATGTAAAAAAATCGTGAAAGGGTCAATGTTCCAAAATCATTTGAAGGAATGCCAAGTCAGGTATGCGATACTATTTATTTAATTTGTTTATTTTGTTTTCAAATTTCAAATCCTAAAAATTAATTGAATGTTTAATTCTAGACCTCTCAATTGTTTATTTTCCACTTGTTCTGGGGGGCCAATAAACTTTTCAAGTTATGCAAAACATTTGGAGGAAACACATCAAGCGGTGATGGTTAATAGTCCCACAGCAGCAGGAGCAGCCACTTATCGTGGTCTACACAAATTGACAATATCATCTTTAGCTGATCCCAAGTCCCGTATGGCCACATTTAATTAGTATTCCATGCAATGGACTCGGATAATTTATAAAACCTTAATTAAATGTTTATGGATACTATACATTTGACATTTCAGGTATTTCTTGGCCACCCAGTATCAACAAGTATGATGGTCACACTTTTTTAGCTCGAACTTTTAAGAATGGTCCACTGATTTACTATGGGATGAGTATTTTAGGAGAAGATGCGGATGCTGAAAATTATTCTGTCAAAATCTCTGTGGGAAATGACTCGTCTCCCACGGTATGACATTAATTATTATTTATTCTTTCTAGTTTATTTTACGTAGCTTATATGCAGCTATTTAATAATTATAAATATTAATTATGTGAGGGAGCTGACAAAATCCAGCCGGGACAACCAGGGCAGTCAGACTTCTCCATTGTGGCCACTATATACCAATACCTGTCTGTTTTCTAACTGCCCTTGACCGTCCAATTGCCCAACTGCCTTGGCGAAGGTCAACCTTCGAAAAATAATTCTCCATGGGGTGTGATTATTTTTTTATGGCTGGGTAATATTTCCCAAAGAGTGACCTGTCCATTTAATAAATGGCGTTTATTGTATACTTAATAATTTATGAATAATCTGGAAAATGGCAGATCTTTCCCGAAAAAAATAATCATTTTGCAAACTTCCACAAGGGAGTTTTTCATAAACTGGTTTACAATTTTGATATTTTTAGACTCTAAAGTACGAAGTGACGATGGACGTGACTACGGTTCGAAAGACGGACGAGGAGATGACGACTCTTTCCATTTTATGTTTCCCATGCAATTTCGTCAACGTCTTGGGTACCATCTTCAATGGCAAATTCGAATGGAATGTTGACTACACAATGATGAAACGTAAGTTATGTAAACGGGATTAACAGTATTAAGTTTATGTCAACAAATCATATCGTTTTAAATACAAAATAATTTATTTTGTATTTTATGTTAAATTAAATTCTAACCATTTGTAAGACTTATTTAACTATTATATTCTTTTTGGTTTCAACCACACAGGGAATAAGTCGCCAGAATAAAAGATGATTCAACTTACTCAGTCAAAATGAAACATACATATTTATATGTATGAACGTAGAGGGGAGTCATCAAAGTTACATCCTAATGAATTTAAAATTTAAATACATTAATTTCCATTCGATATTATTTCTTATTTTTTTATTGGACACTCGTTTTACTTTTTTGATTATTATAATTAAACGATTTTTTACACTCTAATTTTGATTAGGTTTTTTATTTTTTATGCTGAAGATTTTGGACGGGGTCAAATTTTACTAGATTAAGTTTGGCATATAAAAAATGGTTGTCTAGCATGTCAGCAACTCGTCACCGTCAACCAGCATGTGGTCACCCTGCATTTGGTCACCAAAAAAAAATTTAATTTGTTTAAATATTATTACATCCACATTAACATCAAGGGGGGGCGTTCATAAATTATATAACGCTAAAATCCTTCAATTTTGCCTACCCCCTACCCCTATATAACGCTTGCTAACGACTATTATACCCCCCCCCTCCCTCACATCAAAATTTTGAAATCGTCTTTTTAATGACATCTTCCTAGTACTGCACACATTTTACGCAGACTTTGGGTTTGTCCTTTTTTAGCAAAAAAGACTTGACTTTTCTCAATGAGCTCGAAGGAGTGAGCACAACCACAAGACATTTTTTTGTGTTTACATTTCTGACCGATTTCTTTTAAGAACAGTGTAGCCTCAAGAGTGCATGGACAAGACCTTTAAAAAAGTCCTTTTGAACTTGTTTTATGTCTACTCTAACCAGAGATCATACTATCCCTCTTCTCTGCACTCTAACAACAAAAATAACAATTTGACTACCCCCTACCCCCCCCCCTAAATAACTAAGGATAACGCTCGGCTATACCCCTACCCATCCCTACCTGCGTTATATAATTTATGAACGCCCCCTTATTTTGTACCCAGAATTTTTAAAGTTTAATGCAATCACCTGCAAACTGAACAAACATTAACCTGACCTCCTTTAATCGAATCAAGCTGACAATTATGCAATATGCAATGCATAAAGTCAAGAAATTTGATTCAATGAGCATCTAAAACTTCTCGATACATTTTACTTTGGCAATTTAAATTTTAATTCTCACCATTTACGTTTCAAAGTCTGGAAACCCTGTACAAATTGTCAGATTTAGTTGATAAAAAATTTCAAACACTACACAATATATTTCAAATTTTCAAGTCAGCGGCGTAATATGTGAAAATTCTGAATAGATTTTATTTTTTACTGTTTCATTCTACATTTATTCTTGGACACCCTGTATAAACATTGTCACTTTTATTCGATGAAAGAAGGAGAATGTTAGTTTTAATTTCCAAGTCATTCGATTAAGATTTGAAACTTCTGGATAGACAATAGCAGACGTTGACGTCTGCTATTAAACGGTTCCACGTGGAACCGTTTAATTAATTTCAATTGAATTCAAGAAATTTATTTCTGGTCACCCTGCATACAAATTGTCACATCTATTCGATGAAAAGGGGTCAAGGGAAGGTCAGTTTTAAATCTCAAGTCATTTAATTGAGATTTGAAAATTTCCCGTAGAAAATAGTGGCGTCAGTTAATTAATTACAATTAAATCAACCAATTTAATTCCTGGGCACCCTGTAAAAAAACCGCCACCTTTAATCGATGAAAAGGGGTCAAGGAAAGGTCAGTTTTAAATCTCAAGTCATTTAATTGAGATTTGAAATTTTCCCGAAGATTTTAATTTTGCCAGAGATGGGCACACGGGTCTGTTACGTAACTCAAGTGTTACGACAGTAGAGCCAAATCAACAACTTTATTGGTGTAATTCCCGCCTCCCGCCCATACCCATGTCAACAAAAATTAATTATTGTTTTTTAATTGAAATAAACAAACAAATTCCACTAGTACTACTCAAGGCTCTCCACATAAAGTACCTTGGTCCAAACCCCGCTATTTTCTGTTTTCACTGGACTTTTATCCGGGGTTTGGCATGCAAACCCGGGATTAAATTCAAGTGAAAATGCAGTCTAAGTACTACCTTGATTAATATTTTCATAATTAAAATTAATTCACAAACCCAATGACATGTGTCTCCAGGGAAGAGGCACCTACAATTTTATTATAAAAAATTCTTTAAATATTTGCAAAAAATGTGAAATTTTTTTCTTCACACCTTCTGAGTCTTAATGTAATTCGAATACTCGACCAGTTGACGAGACAAACCAAAATCACTAATTTTGGCAATATTTCCCTCCGAAATTAAAACATTCCGGGCAGCCAAGTCTCCATGAATTACCTGTTCCATTTCAAATTTTTTAATTGCAATTAAAAATTATTAAAGTACTTTACCCTCTTTAAACTAAGGTAAGCCATTCCATTGGCAATATCTTTGGCAAATGAAAGTAAATGAACAGTCGTTAGCGCCACCTTTTCGCCAGCGGCAATTCCAATTTTAGTCCCGCCCTTTCCACTAGAATAGAGATCAAAAGTCAAGTTTTTTTAATTTTAATTATAATTAAATTTACCTCATGTCAATTGCAGTCAAAAGATTTGTAATTTTATTGTCCACTTGAGAGTCCCTTGACTCGGGGTCAATGGCCTTTGGTTTTTTAGCAAATAAATTGCGAAATGAGTCCCGCGATTTTTTTAAATAATTTCGCAAGTCTCCTTTAGAGCAGAATTCAACGGCAACGTAAATTTCTCCTTTAATTAATTCAATGTTAATTTTAATTTTTAATTTTAATTAAAAATTGAAGTTACTTTTCCGAATATTTTCTGTACAAGCTCCCAAAAATTGGACAATATTTTCATGTCGTCCAATATAATCCATGACCTTGATCTCAGACAAAAGTGCCTTGAAGTAAGTTATATCAGCGTCCTTTTTAATTGTTTTAATTGCAATTAACTTTGATTTTTCATAATTATCTTGGTTCGCATTAGATTCGCGAATATTTTTTCGCAAATAGCCTTTCATTACAATTCCGTACGCTCCTGACCCCAGTAAACTTTTTTCGTCTGAAATTAAAAGTAAAATACTTGTAATATTAATTACAATTAATTTTTAAATTGTAATTTATAACCTAGAATTAAATTGTCCCTTGAAATTTCATAATCTTGACTAAATGGTTTTGAATTAATTTGACTGTGTGGATCAGCAGAATTAATTTGTGAATTTCCTTGCAAAAATTCTTGAATTTCATTCTCCGTCAACATTTTCAATGTTGCCAATTTCCATTTTAGTAATAATTGCCGCCAAAAAATGGCTACAATTAAAATGGGCGCTAAAATTAAAATTCCCATTGTAATTCCCACTCCCAAAATATAATCTTGTGTAGCTTTATCAATTTCATGGACTGTTTTCTCAATGGCGGGATTGGGCGGCGCTGACGGTGGAATGCAGCATTTGTAATTGTTACCCGCCACTGTGCCATTTTGGTCACATGACTTTTTACAGAGTTCAAGCTTATGTGTTTTAAAATGGTGGCAGCCTTGCTTGGCCCAAGTGTTGAGTTGGCAAGTGTCAGTCCACCAACAGTCACTCTCATTGACCCCTGCTCGCCTATGGATGTCCACAGGTTGACCCAAGGATATCAAGGTCAAACTTTTAGCTTGTTCGGTCGTCACATTTTCTACCGGAAGTTGGGGGCAACAATAATAAAAATTGCCTGGGGTGCCTTCGTCTTGACATGGCTTGCGACACATTTCTGCCCGGTCATATTGTTCACAACCGAAAATGGCCCACGTGTCCGGTTGACAACCGGTCCACCAACAGTCGTCCTCGTCAATGTAAATTTGAGTGGGGTCAATTCTTTGAGCCTGGAATTTACAGTTTTAAATTAATTGAATGCTATACAATTTAATTTAATTTTAAATTAACCGCGCTAATTGTAGATAATGTCAAGGCCAGTAATGTGATTGGGAGTATTGGGATAGTCCACATGGCGCAATTTTTGAAATTTTGAATCCAAATTACAATTATTTGTACTAATTAAATTTAAAATTACTTATTTGATGTTAATAATTAAAACAGGAATTTTTAACAAGAAAGTTAGTTTTAGTTAGTAAGAGTAGATATTGGAAAATTAAATAAAATTAAAGGTTAATTATTATAATACATTAAATACAATTTTTAATTGTGGTCAACACGTTTCCGGTGGATAATGGGAATTGCCATAAAATTGTTATTATAGTTATTATGCGTCTTGCAATGGTCAAGTTCAAGGTCTCAAATGGAGGAAAACTTGACCAGGGAATTTAGATTAAAATATTTAATTACAATTAGACAAAAATTGATGAATTGCGTGGGTGGAAAATCTTGCAGACCCCAAAAGCTTCTCCGAACTCGGGTTCACCTACTCCCTACCTCATCAACGTTAGAAATTTTTTTTTTGCCTTTATTGGCAAACCTCCTCCTATATCCCACCATGTTAAAGAATTCCCGAAAATTTCTCCTCTCGAACGCCGTTCGGGAAAAATGCAAGATTTTCCACCCACGATGAATTGAAACCATAAAAATTAAAAAATGTTTTGTCTAATGATTAGACAAAAGACAAAAATGAATGAATTTAAATACATGTTAAAACATTCACCTTATACTTATACAAGAAAATTGTGAATTTTTTCATTAAAAACGGAAAATAGTACTATTTTAATGAAAACATTTTAAAATGGATTAGTTTAGAATTTAATTGAGGCAAAAAGTGCTTTATATTGAATTGATCAAACTCTTTTTTTATTTTAAATGTCTGTCAGGAAATTAAATTAAAGCTACAATTAAATTAAAGTTCCTGTCTCAATTTTCATACATTTTCTATTCATGTCTTGTCAGTGTCACACATGTCCAAATAGAAATAAATTAAAAAGTTTTAGAAAAAAGGAAAGATTCGGCAATATTTCCCATGCTAAATAAAGTGGAAACATTTCCCAATCTTTCCTTTCCCAAAACTTCATAAATTCAACTGTACAATAATAATAATTTATTAATACTACATTAATTTTAATTAAAATAATAATATTAATTTACATTTACATGTCACGATTGACAGACACCATTGACAAAAAATCCTTTCCATTGAAAGTCTAATAAAATTAAAAAAAAATTAATCATCATTAAATCATTTATAAAAACTTACATACAGTCCAGTCCACCAGAGGAGTCGACTGGAGGTCATGATGATGGAAATAGCTATGGACCACCACCTTGATCATTGAACTTGATAAAATAAGTACAAGTCTATTGGTCGAAAAGCGCCACACATAGGCTATGTGACATAGCCTTGTCATAGGTCAGGTTTATTGTATTGATTCTAACTCCTCCATTTTAAAAATATTTTAACTGTACAAAAAACCAGATTAAAGTCCTACTTCAACTCAACAGAATACAATAACCATTATTGTTTATTGTATTTTATGACTTTTTTTTAAATTTAACAACTTTTGGTCATCGAGTAGAGATCAAGAGACGGCCAATGTTGAAGGTGACAAAAATGATAAAATTGGGGGTGGACATTCTCTTCAAATAATTAAACTCCCTCACCTTCACCCCCATTGGTCGAATTGACCCCGCCCCCCTTTGAATTTGGGCCACTTGAAGTTCTACTCCCGTCCCAGTTTTTGGTATCATTTTTGATTGGGTCATAATTTGGGTCTTGAGTCTGGCCATGGCCTGAGGGATTGTGAAGGCTTTGTTGTACAAAGTACAAAAAACTGACATGGTCTCCAAGTTCAGGAGTCCAGCCACCAGAGCGACAAAAGGGCGCGAATTGCAAAACTCCCAATTAAAACAGTGGCAATTAAAATAAGAATTTTAAAAAAAATAATTATTCGCGCATTTCCTTGATTAAAAATTTGGAGCAACACTTGTAAATTTTTTAACATTTTCAATCCTTCACCAATTTTTTCAATAATTAATGTTCTACAAAAAAAAATTAACAATATTTTTTTACTACATTAATAATATTATAAAAGTATGTTGCAAAAATTACCGAGCAATTAATTTCCCAGTTTTTTGAATCATGGCGTCGCATTTCAGGAAAAATAAGAGTTGACACATGACAAAAAAATAATTTATTAGCATGAAACTCCACACCCAAAGTTCAAGGAAGAAAAGAGCGGCAAAGACGAAAATATTTTGAAATGGGAGAGGCATCAAAACAAAAAGAATTTGAGGGTCATATAAAAATATGGCGGCCAAGCTCGAAACAATTGCATTCGTGGCGAGGGGCAGAAATTTAATTAGAATTTCTTGCACTGAATAATTCTTCAGTGACCTCTGCGTCTTGACATCTTACAAAAAATGAATTTAAAATGATAATAAACCTCTATTGGCACTACTGACCTCTAAATTAAAGGTCAGTATATTTAATATTTAATTAAGTATTTACCTGGAGCATCCTTAAAATATTCATTGAAAATTTTGACAAAAACTTGAGGATGCAAAATGAGACATTCATAATGTAAAAAACTTGCAAAACCCCACCAATCAGGGTCAATGTATGGATTGGCCAATATTTAAATGTACAAAGACCCGCTTCTTTTTCTTTGTGTAGAAAACATGGACTCAACACTAGAAACAAAATGGCGGTATGGGCTATTAGAGCAACCCAATTAAGTCTCCAACAAGCCAGTCGCCATTTTGAATTTTGTGGCCCAATCTCCCCCGTTTGTAAATTGAGAGTCAAAGGGAGGAAATTCAAGAGACAATTAAAATTTGTGAATAAAAAATTATGACGTAATTCCGCTTCCGCTTGAGTCATCATTTTGCACACTTTTTTAATTTCAATTGAAATTAACTTTTTTGAACTTGACGGCTGTGACAAAATTAAAAGAAAGCCAAAAGATAAATTTAAAGTTGAGTTGTGCGATGCCAAACTAAAATTAAACTAAAATTAATTATTGGTAGGTGCCACAGGCCATCAGGAAAAGATTGTATGGTTGACAAAGCTAAAATAATTTTCCATTTTTATTGACCTGTGTGGTGGAAGTAGTTGGAAGCGAGTTAATTAATTTCCATAATTAAAATAAATTGTGTAGATGACTCCAGTTAATAAAAAGTTATTTTGTATGAGATGACAAGAAAAATATTGAGGAGTTTATGGTCATGAGTGGAAATATATAATCAGAATTAACCACAACTTGCTTTGTTAAAATAATTGGTGGTCATTATAATTACAGGTGACGTCACACATGGAGTTTTTATTGAAGGGCTTGCCATCGAAGAAGGGGAGGGCAAGTAAAAATAATTTGAATTATATAAATTATATTTTTAATCGAATGAGAAAAGTCCACAAATGTTCACAACAGAATTTCCCTATTCAGTCCATGCATGGACATGTCCCATGGAGAGCGACATTTTTTGGAACACTTAGTGGCCAAGAAAAATGGGCAAGGTGTCCATTTCACATAATTTAATTTCCAATCCCATGTTTATTTTAAAAAACTTGGGAGTTGATTTTCAACAAAAATCAATTTTGGCTGACAAAAATAATTTTGTACAAAGAATCGCAAGGTGAAAAATAAGGAACAATTAGTCACAATTTGTGACTCACAAAGGGAAATAATTTCACCAAAATTTTGAAAAAGGAATTTAAAAATGAATACCATCATAGGTGTGTATTGTCAGCTACCACAAGGGTTAAGTTGAATTAAAATAAATAAATAATACAAAATTAAGAGCCCTAGACTCGAGTTTCCACCTTGTTAGGTCTTGGGAGACCGGAGGACTTAAGGGTTGCGCTGTTGTTTATTGCCACAGGAAAATTATTATTTTAAACAATAATTTGTAATGTTTCTCCTCAGCTGATAAAATTCAAGGGTCAAGTTCTACATTTCAAAGATTAAGAGACTTCCTTCAATATTCCCATTGAACACCTTCAGACTGTCCAGGAGGTCAAGATAGTGCCAGCTATAGTTCACCTTCTCAAAAAAGGTCGCAGTGGCAATAGTTATATGGGTCATCTGGCGGAAATAGAGGTAGTTATGGACAACACCAATCGGGAGGTCAAAGCGGGAAAAATCAAAATGGCAGTGGATGGAGAAGTGGCTAAAAAAACTGAAACTGAAATTGTGATTCTACGGGATTTGAAATAATGGGACACGTCTTGCTACAAAATTCATCTGACTCCATTTTTATTTATTTACTCCTGTCCACTTTCTTTAATTTATTTTCACATTTTCACAACAAATAAAAATAATTTGCAAATCATGTCTTTTATTTAAACAAATCATTAATTAAATTAATTAAATCCCATTCATTTTTTTACCATTCCATTTTGGAGGTAGGACATGAGACTGACAGGATTTTTTAAGGGTAGAGTGGACACCTTAGGGGTAGAAGAATTAGAGGCATTGGAAATTTTAAGGGTTCTTTTGTACGAGGACTTGACAGGGAAGAGTAGAGAGCTCACAGCGTCCCTTCCAAGGGCCCTGAAATGGGAAGCTGTCCGTGGAGGACCATCGCCGTCATAAATTCGTACCCAATATCGAATGACCCTAAAGCGATCCCTTCCTTTTTGCCACTTGTCCCTTTCCCTCCCTCCAGTCAACGACCTTTCATGGCATTCCAGAGAGGAAGAGGTTCACCTGTTCGTTGGTGGCCAGAGAGGAGAGGGAGAGGGGAAGGTTATGTTACTTTTCGTGTCTCAACTGAGACAGACCAATGAAATGAGACCCCGTGAGGAAATTCCTCACAGGGTCTTCTGTAATTGGTTCCAGTTGTGTTCCTCATAAGGAGGATTTAAGGGAAATGTGAAAGGCTGGAAATGTTGCTCCTTGCTGGAAAGGTTTCTCAATTCATACACACTCAGAGAGGCAAGGCTCAATTAATTATGATAGTGCAAATTTAATTATTAAAAGTTGTTTTACTTTCATAAATAATTTATTTTTAAAATTACTTGTTGGGATTTTGATGATGAAATTGTTATTTGCTAAATGTGTTGAAAAATATACAAATTGTAATATTTTAATTATTACTATGAATAATTAAGTCGTGCCACTGTCCAAGCTGACTTTTTAATCACTAAATGCACCAATAAATCTTGATAGTATTTTTTAATAAAATGATTTACATATTGTAATTTTTCATAAAAATGGGCAACATTTTGGCCTGACAAAACAATTAAAAATAAGAATACATCACAAATTAACCTATGAAATTAATTGCTAAGAAGTGAGTTTAGACTATTGCACAACTTTATAATACATCATTGTCATCACTATATTATAATTTGTGTGTTTTTCAACATATTTAACAAATTACAATTTTAGCTCCAAAATCACAACAAGTGATTTCAAAAATGAATTTTTGGGTACGTAAAACGAGTAATTATATTTATATTTGCACTACCTCAACTAGTTGGGACCATTATCCAACTTTTCGACTAGCCATTTGGGCCAAACCGACTTAATTGGCCTCACAGTAATTAAAGTTGTGTTAAATATGGAAGGGGGCAGTTGGAGGCAAAGTCGTGCACATCCTGTTTGCTCCACCCCCCTTCAATGTTTTAAGCGACTTGTAAATTTTTTTAATCAAAGGGTCAAATAGAAAAATGCAAAGAAGCAAAAAAGTTTTAAAATTAAATTTCGCCCCTATCAAGTCGACTTTATATGGCCAATACGCCAATAAAAAATACAAGGTGCTGATCTCATGTACATTTATAAATACGCGAACCGGAAGTGGAGGACTAGAAATCAGATTCCCTCTGGGAGCGTAGGTTCGAATCCTACAATCTGCGATATTCTTTTTGCCCCCACATTCCCTCCAAGTCGTTAATTAGTTTTGATGAAATTATAATGCATTCTGGTCATAAAATTGGTAATGAAATCAACATGAATTGACGTCTATTTTTCAAAAAATGAGAATAAGAATAATATAATTAGTTTAGTAAAATTAAATAAAGCCATTAAATCAATATTCTCTTGTATTCCATTCCATACCTTTGACACTTGTTTTGGGACAATTGAATTGATTATGTCGCAATATATTTTTTGTTGTCCCATAACACTGGAATGTGAGACGACGGTCTCGAGTCACAACAAACAATGGCGGTGGTAGCCATAAAATGGGGTACAGGTATTTTTATTTATTATTTTACTCCATTTAATCATTTTTCATAGAGGATTTTCACAGTCCTGCAAATTAAGAATTGAAAACTCGACCCTTAGAATTTGTAATTTGACCCCCCACAATTTGACCAAATACTTGGTATCATTTCGGGAAAGACTCTAATTATAAATAAAATTAAAATGCTTTTCAAATTGTTAAAAATAATTTGGATTCTCATAGTCATCAATCTTTTTGGAAAAATGGGGGGTTAGTTATTTAGTTAGATATTATATAGATATAGATATATTTAGTTAATCTAAATCAATTAATATTTTACAAAACACCTAATCTTCCTTTTTCGTATTTAAGCAAATGGCAAATTTTACTGTGGAGATAAAATCTACGAGAGATCTCCTGCCATCATCCAGTACGACGAACAATGTTCATACAAAACGAGGAGCACTACAGTACCTTGACATTTATTTTAAAAAAATTATTTGAAATAATAAATGATTGAATTAAAAATGAAGTATTTTTTTTACAAAAAAAATTCACAAAAACTGAAATCATAAAAAATTTATTTTTTCTAGTGTCGCATGGTGTGCCTTTTGAGGAAAATGAACGTTCTTGACAACAATGGGAGTCTCGATGTCCAACCAGGGAGTGACTGGTTTTTACGTGACTTTGGGGACCATGGTCAAATTATAAGTCAAAAATTCAAATCTTGTGCTGAAAATAATTTGAAAGGTAAAAAAAGCATTTAATAATAATCCCTATTTATTTTATAATCATAATTTATTTTATATTTCAAAAAAGTCAATTACCAAGTCACTCCTGATTGCTCCAACTTTGAGACAATGGCTAAATGTATTCAAGAGAGTTTTCTTGAGGTAATTTGAATTTATATTTTACATTATAAACGTCTTCAAAAATAATTTCTAAATCGTAAATCTTAATTGAAATGATTTAAATGCAAGGTGTGTGGGTACCCCACGTGGGACGGGATAAATTCGGACATTCAACCACCAAGGACGGAGTCCCAGGTACTCATTGGATGTCAAAATTTTGTTTACAAAAGATCTGCCACAACTTTGGCCCTCTCTGAGAAATGTAAAAAAATTACAACTGGCGGAAATAATACTGTAATGTCAATTTAATTTATTTAGTGGTGATAAAAAATAATTTAATGGATGATTTGAATCAATTCAAAGTCATTCCTGGCCTGTCTTTGGACTACAATGGGTATCATCAACAGAAGAGGGATTTTCAGTACGGACGCCATTTTGGAATGGTTGAGACAAGGCATACCACAATTTGCTTGGACTTTGACAAATCAATTCAAAATTTGTATTGAGAGTCATTTTAAAGGTGACATTAATAGTTAATGAGAATAATTAAAGAATGAAAATTGAGTAATTTAAATAGATAATAATTATCTATTTAAATATAATAATTAATTATTAATTATTTATGTTAAAAAACAATAAATAAAAGCATGTCTTACTTTAATCACAGTACCATACGATGGTCAACCAGATCTGTTGGAACCTGTCGTTAAATGCTTTCAAAAGTGTTGGGAAAAGGTTAATGACAATTTATTTACCATAATATTTCGTATCTTTATATTTTGTTTTTAATTAAAATATTTTAAATAGATTTGTGACCGTTCAACTCATGATTTTATTAGTGATGCTGACAAAACCATTCGAGAAATTGTGCCTCCACCACTCACTGCCCAGGTAAATCATTTACCTAAATAATATTGATCACAAATTACATATAATAATTTCGATGAGAAAAAAACCCACCAAATTTAAAGATAATTAACAAAACCGGACTTTAATTTTTGATAAATGTTTTGGCAAAATTTTTCGACTATATTAATTAACGTGAGAGTGATATAATTTGTACTCGTTGTGGAACACGAACAAAAAATAGAAGGTTGAACGTAGAAAATAAGATAATAGTCCATTGAATCTACACCATGGGACAAATAAAAATGTTCCATACTCACAAATTTAATTTAATCATAATTAAAATTCTAGTGTGGGAAAACAACTAAACCCAGAAATAAATTTATTGAACGGACATGGCGAGAGTGTTCAGCTAATATATTTGATTTTAATGTAATTAAATAAAATAAAATAATCATTTATAAAATTCAAAGGCTTTTCAATTCCAATGAAAATAATTTCCTTAATCCCAAATTCCCAGTGTCGAGCTGTCTGTTTTTTTAGTCGTCTTCAAATTTTGACTCGGGAGGGTTCATGGAATTTTGAGAGATTTACTTACTGGATGCAATTTGACTTTAGTAATGAACACGCTACTAAAATTGTACAACATGCTAGAAAATGTGTGATTAAATTTAGTAAACAAAACAAAATTTTGATTAGTTTTTAATTTAAATTCTCTCAAACTTACTTGTTAGTTTGTTTTTTTTTGACAAAAACAAAAGGTCCCTACGTTGGAGATGAATTTTGTGACAATTTTACGCCCGTATTTAACTGCATCAAGGATGGATATCAAGCGGTAAAATTAAATTAAAGTATTGTAGACTGCCCTTAATTGCTCAATGTTTTTTTTTACATTGAAATTTAAGACGTGTCGTGTACACACTAAAAATTTCATGGCCACTAAAGACACAAGTACGTACATACAAGTTATCAGACATTTAAATTATCATGGACTCCTATGACCTTAAATGGTTGAACAATTTGTCAAAAAAAGCTACAAATAATTAAATGTAAAAATATTTATTAAATACAATTAAATGAGGTATTTTTTGGAAATACAGTAAAACAATGCGTAAGATGCAGGGAACACATATTTAATATTAGTAGTGATGCAGCAGCAATTAAAAAAGAATGTAATCAAGAACACAATCTGTCATGGGTAAGTTGAATCCTCATTCGTTTTGACTCTTCATCAAAAAATTTATTCGGGTGTTTGACTCCGTGTTTTGTAGTGTCAAAGGGTCTGTTTTTTTAAGAAGATGGGAATCATCAGAAAAAATGACTCTGTGTACGATTTTGTCCACAGTCCCAAACAAGTTCTCGTCAATTTTCCTAAAGAGGATGCTGCCCTACTTCGGGAGGAATATAGACAATGCCGTGCAATTTATCGTAAGTTTTAAATTTTGTTAATTAAATTTTATCCCTGGTTTGTATAATCCTCGTAATTTTAATATGTATTTTTCATTTTTCATGGTCTCTTAGCTACCTTCTACACTCCTAGTCAAAATTGTAGTGGCATCGCTCCAATCATTCGATGTGGCAAACATTCATATAAAAATGTAAGAACTGTCTTAATTTTACGAAATTTAATCCTTTCAAAGAGACTACAGATAAAATTTAATCACGATTAAAAATGAGTGTTAAAATGAAAATAATTTTAAAGTACTTGTCCTCACTTTCAGGTATGTGGGTACACCAGTGTAGACTTTGTCACAATTGCAGACGGAGATTAGTGAAAAATCCGTTGAAGTGACACAAAAACTTGTTCTTTTTTTCCATTTTAAATATAAAAATTCAACAGACAATTTTAATGAGGATAAATTAACCTAAAGAATTCTTTTTCTATTACTCTATGATTGTTACCATAAAATCCAAATGAAAATGAATCTCAAGTCCGTCACAAAATAGTCCATGGAATGGAACATTAAATTAATTTTAAGTGCAAAATTTGAACACCACTTATTTCTTTTAATAAATTAAACACACTTTTTGGATGAGACGAGAACGACTCTACCAAAAAATATTTTGACTTTTGACACAAAAGTGGCCCTTAAGCGCTTCAAAGTCAATTTATAGATCGAGTAAGCCAATCTCGATACTTTTGTCAACTCTGTACATAAAAAATGAATAAATGAATAAATAAATGAATAAATAAAAAGATAAAAATCTTTTTTCCTTGCCGACAGTCAACAGTAAATGTTACATATACCCCTTCCCTCTGTACACCTTTCTCCATAAAATATCGAGCTTACTGTCATAAATGTTCATTACAAAACTTCAAAATGATGAGACAAGTACATAAAAAATGAGCAAAAAAACAAGAAACAAGATTCAAATTTGTCAAAAAAAATTGACATTCACTCACATTTTTTCCATCAAGACAACCCTCAAAAAACTATTCTCTATTCTAAAGGACATGGTAGGCATAACATGGGGAATTAACACCCCGTTATTTTGAGCTGAAATTTGGCAGGTAGATTGCTGA
>JAQIVZ010002658.1:0-19098 GCA_034700945.1 Arrhopalites spinosus | reverse complement strand
TTTGAAGGCAAAGAAGGGAGTACAGGAACAAGTCTCCCTTCTTGTGTGAACGCGGGACTGAACTCACATGGGGTTTGGGAATACGCTCCCGCACAGTCCAATCTCCAACTTGATCACTTTTATTGTCTGCCCTGAATGGTCGAGTCGTGTACAAATCTCCGAGATGAAGATTCCTTCGTTTTTTGAAAACAATTAATTTCAAATTAATTAGAGAATGAATTCTGTCCCACTCATTTTTTAATTTTACATAGTCTAGCCCGACATGCCCATTGACGACAGTCAAGTGGACGATAAATAAAAGAATTATTTCCAAATTATTAAAATCCAGAATGGCCAGTAAAATATTGACTGGGGCGAAACATATCACGTCAGCGTTAGTCGAAAGCACACGTTGTCTATTAAATGAAATTATGACGTCGTTTAAAACATTTAATTGCCTTCTATTTTCTCCCATAAATTTTTGAATCATTTTACTATGTTTATCTTGGGAGAGGTCAAAAATAAGGTGGACAGTGGCGCCATCGACATGCTTCCTGACCTTTGTCATGTTGGTCAAGTGTCGCCCAATTAGATGGGAGCAGTTGAAGTTGTTCAGGCAGGTCACGATGGGGGTGAGGTTGGAGTTGAACACAAGTAAAATCCCGTGGGGGAGGGGGGCGTGGCTGTAGATGACGATGGAAACTTTCCCCAAAATTCCAGCAAAATTTCCAAAGGGAATATTCCCCAATGAAATTTTTTGTGTCAAGTTTTTTGCCTCATGAAGGCAGTTGTTTTTATAAATGACAAGGAGAAATAATAGTTTGAAGAATTTTGTGGGGTTATTCATTTTAAAGTTAGTTGTACAAGTTAATTGTAACTAATTAAAAATTTTGGCTTGTAAAATACACCAAGTTGTGTAAATGTCCGAGATTTAAAATTGTAGGATTGTAATTCATAAATTAAATAGGCATGATGGTAGCCCAAAATTGCGGGTAGTGTGAATAATTAAAATTAAGTAGTCGAGAAAATAATTTTAAACTCGTGTGTTCTGTATTTTTATTTTAATGTCACTTTTACCTATGAAACTTTGATTGTGACTTGGAAACAAAATGAGAAAAATGGGTGATGACAAAATACACCCCCCTACCCCCGCCTATTTCCGGCGCCATTTTACTCACCAAGTCCGCCATAATGTTTAAAATGGCCGCCAATGACCTCCACGACCGATTCACCACAAAATAAAAGAGGGGGTAGATTCTACCCCCGGGGGTAGGGGGGTAGATTTTGTCATCACTCAGAAAAATTGTCCCGTCCAATTTGACAATTTTTTTCTAGGATGAACATGAAAATGTATTGTAAAATTGTAGTCATTTCATTTTACCCTCATAAAATTTTCATGGAGTGACTGGGAGTTGTCGAAAGTATACTCATTGAAATTTTGAAACTGGGAAAAACAAAATGGGCTGTCCATTTTGTATCGGTCTTGCTTATGGAGTCTCACAAGTTGATTTAGTGTGTAAAGAGTAACTTTGATAAATTAATTCTAAATATTAAATAAAGTACAATTTATTAAATTATTATTTTCACAATTCCTGGCTCAAGGAAAGGTTTCTTAGAAAGCATGCGCGATCATTCAAGTAATTCATCTACAAAATGCTCTCAGGGCCCTCTAGAAAAAAAATGAAATGAGTCATTGAAATGACAAAAATAAATACTCAATATTCTTAAACACATTTTTATATCACTTTGAGAAATGTCACATGACATTTTCAGGAGAATTTCGTGACTCATAGTGAGTCAATTATTGTTTAAACTTGAAGACAGAAGATAAAAAACAAAGCCAGGAATTTATTTTTGTTTAATTTTTGATAAACTTTTTTCTTAATCTCCTTTTTTGAGCTTAAATTTAAATGGAGCCCTCAAAGTCTAAGGACCTTTTTCCAGGGTTCGAAAAATAAAAGTTCCACCATTTTTTGTTCACCAGGATGACGCTTCACATGACTAAAATATTTTGAATTAAATTTCGTTGGTATTCCTTTCTCTCCCATTTTGTTTCGAATAAAATTTCTCTTACAAAAATGTCTCACTCTCCATCACGTGAATTGACTGCAATGAACAATTATTTGATAACTAACTTAATTATTATTAATTAAAAATTTATTTAAAAGATTTCAAAATTAATTTCTTGTACTTTTCTTGTTTCCATAAGGTGGTCCAAAAACTGGTGGCCATGTTGGACTTTGTCGAGCTCGAAGAAGCCCGACGTTTGAATACCACGTGGTCAACTATATCGACAAAGGCCATGCTAAATAAGGATGTTTCTTGTTTGTGGCTGTGGACGGAAAATGGTCACGACTGGACTCTGACCGGCACCCGACCGGCCAATGAGGAAGAGTCCGTCGTGACATAAATTTGTTGAATGACCTCCTCCAAAATCGGGCCAATATTGTGCCCTGCACTTCCGTCATTTTATTTTGTGGTCTCAACTTGGGGGAGACTTGACCCTGAACACATTTCGCATTCAAGACTTGTCATGGTGGGCCAATTCTCAATTATGTCCCGCCGATTATAATGACACGAGTATGAAGCAAGGCTTACAAACTATGGCGGTAAAATTGCCAAATTTGAAAAAATTGTCTTTGTCTTCCCTCCGCCTTGATTTGCATGAAGTGGGGGAGGTCAATGTCAAGGATTTATTCCCATCTTTGAAATTTATTCGTTGGTCTCAATGCTCCGTCTGGTCAATACTTTGGATTTTGAGAAGAGCGCCAAAATTGAAAAACATTCAAGTTATGAATTTTTCGGCGTCTTTTGAAATTTTGAAAAATTTTGGAAATATTTCCCACTTAAACAAGTTGCACATAACCACCGACACGAGTTCAACTGACTTGGAGACGATTCTTCGATTGCGACCCAAATTGACCCATCTCTCATTTCTAGCGACCCCAGGTCATGTCAAAAAAGTTCAAGGAATCTTTCATCAAATTTTGAATATCACGAGAGAGTCCTTAAAGTCCCTTTATTTGACTGACGTTTGCTACTCACCTGGATTGGCCAATGGGAAGCTCGTCACAATGTCAAAAGTTGGTCGTCTGACCATCAGCCCTTGGCTGCTTCATGTGAGTTCAAATTTGGCGGGGTATTTTCCTCATCTGCAAATTTTAGATTGTAGTGACCTCAAACAAAATCACCCAATTTTTAACTGTCAACTAAGCAAAGGTCAAGTACTGGAGGGGGTCAAAATGATCATAATTTCTGCTCACTTGACCCCGTCTTGCATGATCCAATTGGGTGAATTTTGCCCAAATTTCAAGTCCGTCCGCATAAAAGTTCGAAGGATGGCCAAATTGACGTGTACTTTGACCCACGTGTTCAACACATGGCAGCATTTAGTCTCATTGGAGATTGTCAAAATAATCACAACTGTTGATTACACTCAAAAACCCTTTCAACTTGACCCCGTCCTCACAGGAATGTCAGCGGAGACTTGTGACCACTTAAGAGCCAACTTGAGGACGACCGTAGGAGAGATGGAGGAGCGGGATTTTGAAAAATTACGTGTTGGGCCCTCCATTTTGGATTTAAAGAAACTTGAGAGTTTACGAATTTGGGTCAAGTACATGGACTTAAAGTTAATTGTCTTGTCAGGGGTGAGCGGTCATGGAGCATTTAAATGGAAGCCAAAATTGAAGGTCACATTCCATCTCTGTCAACATTCTATCTCCCTTAATCCCAATGGTAAAGTCATTTAAATTAATTCATAAGTAGAGGGGTTTCCAAAATAATTTTTATTCTCATTAATTTAATTTTCTAGATGTCGCTCACATCTGTCAAACAATTGGGCCCTGGGTCAACATGAAGCATGACCCCGTTCAAATTTATCCGGATTGGTCTGACTAAATTGTGAAATGATGTGAATGCGAATTCTTTATAGCTCAGAATTTAATTGTGGAAGATTTCTTATTTGATTTAATGAAATAATTACTATGGGGGAAATAAATAAATAATTTTGACTATTTTAGAAACAAAAAATAACTATAAAATTATTTCAACCCGGAAAAAGTAATCCCAAATTTTTCGCTCATATTTTTCACTCAAAAAAGTGAACTGCGTAAAGGCCTTAAAGTATAAAATATTTTTTATTTAATTTAATTAAACTGTCCATTAAAAGAATTGTCATGTATCCTTACTTTTGAAAAGCAAAAACTTGCAATTTATTTAATTTTATTTGGAAAAGGAGCAGTAGTGGCGGTGCTAGGCACAGGCAGAGCACGCATTTGATTGTACCAAAATTTTTCAGACGTCATTTTTGACCATTAAATGCCCCATTAAGGCTCAAGTTTGCCCTTTTTTTGAAAAAAATAAATTCTTGACCCTCATTTGTAGCTGGCGCTGCCACCGAAAAGGAGGTGGACTTAAAACCTCATCCCATTACAAAAGACAAATTGGGAATTTCTATGACCCTAAATTGTTCCTTTTCGGATGCAAATACAATTGTTATGTACAATTATTATGGTGAACTATACAAAATTAAATACTTTAGTTTAAACATGTCTAAAACTAAATGGCCACAAAAATATTCTCAATCTTAAAAGGTTTTAAAAAGATCGAATGGGGTGGGATAATGATTTACAGGGTTTTTTTGGAAATGGTCACACTGTCCTTTTTATGTATAAAAATAGAGACATGTAGAATTTAAAATTAGTCAAATGACTCTTCGCAGTTACTTAATTGGCTCACAAACTGTCTCTCTGTAGTCCATTCCCCCCAATTGTTATTTTTTTTACTCTTTTTTTTTGCAAAATAGCCTCTCTGTGCTTTCTGATATTGGCAAAATGGCTGCACAAATTTCGAATGGTCAGTTGATGCCGTTGGCTGTCAATCGATTTTGTGTAGTGACATCCGGAAACTATAAGGGGTACATGGGATATATAAATAGGCGTCGTTACTTTGGGACATGGGAAATAATTTTATTTGTACCCGCCCCATTCCTTGAGGGATCTGCCGGACACTACGAGAATACTTGTCAAAAACAAAAGTTTCGCTCCAGCCAACTGAGAATAATTGAAGTTGAGGACTTACCAGTAAATGCTGTCATAGATTACATTACTGTACATAATTTACTGATAAACTGGTAAAAATCACCTGATTTTTGTACAATATAATTATTTTCATTTTATTTATTTCAATTATTTAAATTCCAGTAAAACTAATATGTATAAAAGTTTTATATGTTTCATTGTATATATTTAACACTAATATTTGTATTTTTGACCATTCGAAAGTTAATTAAATTATTAAATTTTTGTGCCAATCGATTTTACAATAATATTATTTAATTGACATGATAAAAAATAACAAAGCTTTTAAAATAAATATTTGAAAAAATAATGCTCATATTTCAAAAACAAATATTTTAGTATTAATTTTTTTTATTTCAACTCTGCCATAATCGGGAATACAGTCAACATGTGACATCACACAAGGGGAGTACCTTTGAGAAAATAAAGCAGTTTTAATTTATTACTTTAATTATTGATCTCTGATTACTTCAATAAAATGTTTAGAGTAAACATTTATTTTTTTACATAAGTAAACAGTTTACTCATTAAAAAAATAAATTACAATTAAATTAGGCCAATGGCAAAAAATAAAGAGAGCTATAACAAGAAGGTTGATAATTATAAATAAGACTAAAATATTCAGTTTTAGAATCTACAAAACTATGATTATTTTTCCTCGCTTCATTAACCAAAAACATCGCTAAATACTGCGCCACTTTAATTGCCTCAAAAGAATGGAGACTATCCTCGTCACTTGGGTCAAAAACAAAATTATTTATTTCTGGTAAAAAAGCAAACCCATAAAACGGGTAATTTGTAGCCTCCACCGATGAAACGAACTCGGATTGGGTGTCCTCATCATAATTGGTCGTTAGAATCCGAAACTCTTGTTTAAATTCAAACTTTTTGAAATTCTCAACCCCCACACAATACCCATGATCATGCGCCGCCACCCTTTGACTGCTCAAAATCCCCCGAATTTCGCTACCCGCCTCCTCATAAAGACGACTGCCACCCGCCTCAGGAGTGAAATTGAGACTGAGGGCCTTGTCATGAAATTTACATTTTGTCCTCTGGGATTTACTGGAGCCCCCTGCTGTGTACAAAATGAACTGAAAGCCAAGACACTCCCCCCAAATGGGGAAATAAATTCCGCGGTCATTTTCCTGTACTGCGAGATCATAAAGAAATTTTCCTGCGCGCGCATAGTCTGAAGTTTCCATGCTGACGAGACCGCCAGGGAAAATTAGACCGTTGACACTTTGAAACATTTCGCGCAAATATGTTTCATTTCCAGCGGCTATTATAGGAACTACACGGGAGCCACCCATTTCAGCAAATTTTACAATTTGTGCTGTGACGTAAGCCTTGTTACGACCTTCTTCATTCCGGCATGTCCAACTTGGATCTGTTCGATGATGGGGCAAGTGCTCGTGTGCTAGAATGCCGATTATCACACGTTCAGTATTTGGTTGGTCTGATTTGGTGCGCGTTTCAATTTCTAAATTATCAATGATGGAGACTGTTAAATTTGAATTTTTGCAAAAACAATTTGGCAGTAACCTTCTGGTTGTGTGGAATTGTCAGAGAAAATCCAGGAATTGAGGTCAAATTCATCAAAAGATTCCTCGTCAATGTCTTCAGCAAATGAAATTGTTACAAAAATAATTAGCCATGTCAAAATTATCTTCCTTATTTTGGTAGCCATTTGGCGGATTATTTAAAAAGTTGTGAGTTATAATAGAAATTGAATTGTAAATTTTTTTATGCTAACACAAATAAAGGTGGATTTAGAGTTGACGTTCGCGCAGACATTTGCGCCAACATTCGCGCTCATAGAGTATATATTAAGATGACATTGATGTTAATATATACTCTATGTGCGCGAATGTTCGCGCAAATGTCTGCGTGAACGCCAACTTTAAATTTACCTTAAACTATCATTGTGAATGCGAATTTGCAACAGTGTCAAAAATTAGCACATAAAATAAACCCAATTTGCCAATTTTATGCCAGGCCATTCACAAACATTTTTTGCATCTACATTCTGAAAAAAGGAGAGACGAACTCAATTTTTGCATGCTCTAGAAAGGAAAAGTGACACGTGTTTTGCAAATTAGGACAATGTCTGTAAAATAAAGTCAATTTAATATTATTTAAATGAATCAAATTAATAATAAAATGAAAATTTAATTTAATAATTAGTTAAACTGATCAATTTAATAAAGAACCATTTAATTACTCAATTAATTGACTCATCTGTCATCAGACACATACATTAATGAAATCAGTTTAATGATATTTAATTTTTTGTCACATGAATAAACTGAAATTATAATTTGACAAAATAAAATATTTAAATTTTGCACACGCTCCTCATCTCTATCTTAAGCTCCTTAAAAATAACACTTGCAGCTTAAGCTTAAATAATTTTATAATCCTAGATTTCAATAGTTTATTTAATTTATTTAATGGTACATATTTAAATTTGCACAATTATTTTTTCAAGTATTAAGACCCCTAGACAGATGGTCTCCCAAAAATAAGACCAAAGAAATTTCTAGACCAAAAATTTAAAGTGGCAGTCACTAAATTCGTGTCTGGGGGATGACTTTTCATCTTTATCAAGAAATTTGAAGATGATAAAGAGGAGCCCGTACAATAAATAAAAAAATATTTTTATTTGTCTCAAAACAATTCACAAGGTTAAATCAAGTCCCGTGACATCCCTCCATTATGACGTCACTCCGGAATAAATACATTACGACTTTTATCGTCTTTTACTCTTCTTTTGCTGTGGTACAAAAAAATAATTTTAATTAATTTAATTAATTCTAATGGTCAAATTAATTGTAGGGCATCGCCTTCTTCTTTTTGAGTCCCGCGGTCATTGACTTTAGCACCAAATTTGGCACCACTGTCGATCAAGTCTCGCACACATTTACCATTAATAGCATCACCTACATTTGTGGCTCTCTCGCAGGTTTTTTTGCTTTATCTTTCTCTGTTTTTTAAGAACCGATTTTAATTGTAAATTTAATTACAGGTGGAATTTTCTACAAATATGTAAATCGTCAATTCGTCATTATAATTTTACTGACCGCCATGTCCCTTTGTTTGATGTTCCTCCCTTTAAGTCCCTCCCTGACAGTCTTCTTTATCATGAGTGGCATTATAGGCTTCAGTTTGGGTGGGTGCGACACAGGGCTGATCACGTGGTGCCTCGACATTTGGCGCAATGAGTGCGCGCCTTATGTCCTTACACAGAATTTCGTTTTTGGAATTGGTACTTTTATAGTTAATTACAATTAAATGATGATTATTCTTAAATGTTTGAATTTTTAATTAGGAACTTTTGTCCCGCCCTTAATTTTGGAGCCGTTTCTGACCCATGAGTTGATAACGGGTCAGAATTCAACGACGACAACAACAACAACGCTGGCGCCAATTCCTTCGCCGGACAACTCAAATGTGGCGCCACCAAACAATTTGATTTTACCCTTCGCTCTGGGTGGCATAATAATCGGGGCTTCGTCCATAATGTTAATTGTACATTTTTTCACATTGAGAAAAGAGGAAGCCATTTCTACACAAGAGAAAGATCCGCTCCTTTCAAAACTTGAAGATGGCGCCACATCTCAAGAAATCAAGACAAAAGCCGCTGATGCCAAATTCCGTTTAGTTATCCTTGTAATTTTGTCCTGTATAGTCCTGGGATTTTACCAGTCAATGGAATTGACTACGATTCAATTTCTACCAACTTTTTCAGTGTACTCAAAAGCCCTCTCTTTGTCGGAGGCGCAGGGTGCGCAAATTTCATTTGGGATGACAATGTCATTTGCTATTAGTAGGGGTTTGGGGATTTTCATAGCATTTAAAATGTTGCCAGAATTAATGTTGTTGACTAATTTCATATTTCTTGTGGTGGCCAACATAATTTTAATGTTTTTTGCCCAGGATTCGCTCATAATGTTATGGACTGCGAGCATTTTATTGGGGATTGGGCTGTCGACAGTGTGGCCATGTTATTATGCTTATATAGAAAAACATCTTCATATTACGGATTTTATTAATTCAACTTTTCTTGTTTTTGGCGGGAGTTTGAGTGGACTGTACCCTTATCTTGTGGGGAAATGGATAGAACAGCATCCCAGCATTTTGTGTTATGTTAATTTTACGAGTATTATCGCGTCCACTCTGGCTTTTTCAATGACTTATTATTTAACTGTGATTAAACGCTAATTTTTAAATTATTTTTTTGTGGTTTAATTAATTGTTAATTTAATAAACAACTATATTTAATTTTGTGGTTTCAATTTTATTGTGATTAATTACTGACTGTCTTTGTAATTGTAATAAATCATTATTTAAAAATTGGGAGAATCAATGAATCGTCAAAATATGGTTTTGCAAGTGTAATTATTTGAATAATTAAACTGATCATTTTAATTATTTCAACATTTAATACGTATATATTTAACATTGATAATTAAATTTTGTTATGGCCAATTTTGAATTATTTAATCCCATGATTATTCAAATTTAAATGGGATGATCTGTTAATACTAATTAACTGTCATCACATGCTTTTTTTGAGCCATTTACATGCAAGCTTGGAGTTGGACTGTATTTTATTTTGTGCTGAATTTGTACTAATTTTAATTATGTTTAGT
The DNA here is from genome assembly GCA_034700945.1 of Arrhopalites spinosus. Taxonomy (NCBI): domain Eukaryota; kingdom Metazoa; phylum Arthropoda; class Collembola; order Symphypleona; family Arrhopalitidae; genus Arrhopalites; species Arrhopalites spinosus. The sequence goes on along the minus strand of JAQIVZ010002658.1, from coordinate 9,383 downwards.
TACAATTAAAATTTTAATTGAGACGATGACATCCTTGCGGAATAAATATTTGACAACTTTTGTCGTCTTTTATTGTACTTTTGCATTGGTAAGAATTTTTTAAATTAATTAATTCAAAATTTAAACGTAATTAATTAAAGTTCAAATAATTAAATTTTATTTACCATTCATTTACATTGAAGGGCCTTCTTATTTCTAAGTCCCGCTGTCATTGACTTTAGTACCAAATTTGAGACGACGGTTGAGCACGTGTCCAAAGTTTTTACCATCATCACCATCTTCTACATTTGTGGTTCCCTGACTTGTAATTAAAACCAAATAATTTTAATTTGAACTAAAAAACTAATTTTAATTATTGTAAATTATTTTTTAGGTAGAATTTCATTTAAATATGTCAATCGTCAATTGGTCGTCATAATTCTCCTTGCTTTGATGTCATTTTGTTTGATAGTGACTCCACTATGTCCTACACTGACCCTCTTCTTTGTTGTGCACGCCCTTCTCGGTATAGCTTTTGGTGGGATTGACGCAGCTTTGATCACGTGGTGTCTCGAAATATGGGGTCATTATTGCGCCCCTTATCTCCTCGCCCAAAATTTTGCTTTTGGGTTGGGAACTTTTCTACTCCCCATTCTCATGGAGCCCTACCTCACGCACGCGCACCAACAAAGCGCCGACAACGCGACAGAAAATTCAATTTGAAACTCAACCCTCAATGAAAATTCAAATTCCACTTTCCCACCTCAAAAACATAATTTATTCCCACCATTCCTCATGAGCGGCGTCATTGTCTCCGTCTCTGTCATCTTGCAACTTTTACATTTCTTCACCTTAAGAAAAAAAGAAAAGGATGAAGCTGAAGCCACACGAGAAGAAACAGCGGCGCTACTTCCAAATTCAGCAACATCAGAAACAAAAGATGGCGGACATTATGAGGAAAAGGAATCAAATTTAAAGCTGCGCGCTCTAATGCTAATTATTTTATCCTGTCTTGTCATTGGGTTTTACCAAGCTTCTGAGCTGACGTCAATTCAATTTTTACCAACTTTTGCTGTTTACTCAAAAGCGCTTTCTCTGTCAGAAGCGTAGGGCGCGGAGATTCTTTTTTTGATGACGATGGCCTTTGCTGTTAGTCGATTTTTGAGGATTTTTATAGCCTTTAAATTGAGTCCAGAATTAATTTTAGTGGGGAATTTAACATTTTTTGTGGTAGCCAATTTTTTGCTTTTATTCTGGGCGCAGAATTCTTTACCAGTTTTGTCCATTGCAAGCATTTTATTGGGCTGTCCACTGTTTTTCCTTGTTATTGAGCATATATAGAAAAACATTTACATATTACGGATTTGATTAGTTCCATTAATTTAGTTTTTGGCGGAAGCATTTCTTCTCTCTACCCAGTGGTCGTTGGCCTTTGGGTTCAAGACCATCCCAGTGTTTTGTGTTATGTCAATTTTTTGAGTATTGCCATCTCCTCAGTGACTTTCGGCCTGACTTATTATTTAACTAGAATTAAAGTTTAATTTTAATTTAACCTGCCAATAAAATGTTATACTGAAATATTTGACTTTAAAAATTAATTTTGCTGTTTATTTATATTTTTTTCATATAAAACTAAAGCATTTTCAATTTTTTTTTGTTTTGGCGCCGTTTGTAGGTTTATTAACAATTTAAATGACAATTTACAAAATGGAAGCTTTTCTAGTATTCCCTTGTTTTTTGCCTGTCCCCTGCATGTTCCACAATCCATGATAAATTCCTTGTTTCTGTAAAAGCTCGGTATGTGTCCCCCTCTCTGCCAATTTTCCGTTACTAATCACCAGAATTTCGTCCACATTCTGAATACTTGCTAGACGATGTGCGATTGTGATAGAAGTCCGCCCATTGCTGGCAGCATCGAGGGCTTTTTGAACAAGTTCTTCTGACTCCATGTCAAGAGCAGAGGTCGCTGTTTAAACAATTTAAATTGATAATTTAATTGTAATTTAATTTTGAATTAAGTTAAACTGACCTTCGTCAAGTAATAAAACTTTTGGATTTCGTATAAGGGCTCTTGATATAGCCACCCTTTGTTTTTGACCTCCAGAAAGTTGGCTACCCATTTCTCCTACTCTGGTCTCGTAACCCTAAAATGTAAATTAAATATTTAATTATGGATTTAATTTAACTTAATTAATTAGTGATTCTGATTCTACTGCTGGGAGACCGCTGATAAAATTGTGAATGTTGGCTTGACGCGCTGCTGCTATTATGTCGTCCATGTTAACCTCCCGCGAATTGTCTCCGTAGGCAATGTTTTCTGCCAGTCTATTTAATTAACAATTAATTAATTATAATAAAATTTTGATTAATGTCTTTGGATCTACGTCAGTCTATGACTTACGTTCGGTCGAAAAGAGCGGGCTCTTGGGCCACAATGGCCATTTGACTTCGCAAGGCGTTTAGGTTGAGAGCTGCTACGTCGACTTCGTCTAGTTTCTATTTTAATTGGAATTAAATAAACTTAATTATCTTAATTAATTGTAATTAAAATTCTGTATTACTTACAACTGTCCCACTGATGGGGTCATAAAATCTCAAAATTAATTGAATAACTGTTGATTTTCCGGAGCCTGTGAAAATTAAATTTTAAAAATATGACGTCTTTGTAAACCACGTGACCACTTTAATTTTGTGCTAATACTTACCAGAAGGACCCACAAGCGCAACATTTTTCCCGGGCTGTACGGCAATGTTCAAATCTGATAAAATTTGGGCACTTGGTCTGGTTGGATAATTAAACACTACTTTGTCCAATGTGACATTGCCCTGCGCATTTTTCTATAAAATAAAATGAACGGAAAATTCAATATTAAATTGGAAATCAAAATTTTAATTTAAATATTAAACCCACAATTTGAAGACCAGCACCAGGTGAATCATCAATGGCGGGTTTTCTGTCCAAAAGTCGGAGAACGCGCGCCCCAGAAACTTTTGCTTTATTATAATTAGGCGCAAAAGCCAAAGTTTGACTGACCATCATTGTCCCATAAATCATTGCATTAGCCACTCTAAAAATAAAGGTCAAAGTTTAAAGGTCAATTTAATTTCAATTGTGTTAATTTCTCACTTGAAAACTTGAGCATAAGGAACGTCTTCATTTTTGATGAGATAAGCCTACAAAATTTTTTAAATATGAATACAATTCAAAATTAAAAAATGACGCCGAAAATTATTTTAAAAAATAGGCAACTTACTCCATAATAAAAGATGGCGGCGTAGGCATACAAAGGCATTGATTGTGAAAAACCAAAAATTAAGCCACGAACGTGGGATCTTCGTAGAATTAGTCTAGCAACAAAATTGAGAAAAATAAATTTAAAATTAGGCGGGAAAAGTTCAAAAAAAATTTAATTAAAACTGTACCGATGTGGACCATTCAAAGCTTGATCGTACAACTTGATAAATTTTTGTTCTTTTCCAAGACTCGCAACAGTTCTTATGTTGCTCACTGCCTGAACTGCAAACTAAATTCAAACAATGTCACGTGTCACGTGATTATTTATCCTTCATTCATAAAATACCGGTAAAATTCAAAAATCAAAAGTTATCACATATGTTCTTGTACCTTTGAAGACTCCTCGATGGCACGCCGTTCCTTAATATTTTGATCCGTCAAAAGTCTCACTGTAAAAAAATGAGAAAGTTTTCAATTTTTGCAAAAACATACAAAATTAAATGTGCAAAATGTTTTGCATACTTTGAAAATAAGTGCTAATTCCAATTAACGGAACAAATGCGAGACAAACTCCACCCAATTTCGGTAAATAATACATTCCCAAAAACAAGGAGACCGCAATAGACGACAAAGCTTGGAAAACTGTTCCGATTCTACTTCCGGTTGCCTATGAAAACAAAAAACAAAAAAATTAACTGAAACTTCTCTTTAATTCGCGCGCTAACTATATTCCATTCGAACTTACTCCCTGGACACTCGCTGCATCAGTAGAAAGTCGCGCACAAAGCGCGCCAACATTATTCAACGAATCGTCATACCATCCAGGTTCTTGCCTTACAATAGCCGCAAAAGCCGCTCTCCTCAGTCTCGACGTCAAGGCCTCACCCGCCAAAGTAAAAGCAAAGATTTGGAAGAACATGGAGAGCCCTTCAAAATCAAACTTTTATTTTAAGTCATAATTAACAATTGCTTATGTTAACAAGAATAAATCTTTACCTGCGAGAACACCAATCAGTAAAAAATAAATAGCATATTTATTAGCCTCCTTCTGCGCATGATCTCTATCAGGGTCAGACAAGATGCCCAAAAAGTCGCCAAAAATGATAGAAAACAGCGGCAAAATAGAGCCTTGAATGGCGGAACAAATAAAGCCGAGGAACATCCATTTAAATTCTGGTTTGTTCATCATTATCAGTCTTCTAATTGGTGCTTCTTTCGCCAATTCTTTGTCCTGCTCAAAAAATATTTGCCAAATGAGAAATATTTCTCAAAATTATGCAATTTTTTTTTTACCGACAAAGAATCTTGTGACACAATGGGGACGATGTCAGCGACCTCATCCTCCAGCCCACCCAAACTTTTTTTTGAGACTCTTCGGTGGGACATGTCCATCTCCACTGTGTCGTCATCCTCACTGTCCGCGTGACCAGTGGAATTCATTTGTGACGTCACTAGTTGATGATAAAGTCCCTTTAGTTCTAAAAGTTCCGCGTGAGTTCCTTGTTCTGCTACTTGTCCATCATTTATTGCTACTACGACGTCAGCTGAACGAATTGTAGACAAACGGTGAGCGACAATTAAAGTTGTGCGCCCTTGTCGCGCTCTGTCTAGTGCCCTTTGTACTACACTCTCACTTTCTGTGTCCAGTGCGCTGGTAGCTGTTAAATTACAATTTAAAATAATTTGTCGCTTTTGACTTTTGAGATTTGACTTGAAAAAAGTTCACCTTCGTCCAAAAGTAGAATGGCGGGATTTCTTATAAGCGCACGCGCAATGGCCACTCTTTGTTTTTGTCCTCCACTTAATTGAGCTCCACGGTCACCAACCAATGTCTCGTAACCCTGCAATAGTTAAGTAATTATTAAAAATTAAATTGGAGGGAAGAATTTTTTGAATTTGCGCGGTAACATTACATTAGGAAGCTTTGAAATGAAGTTGTGGGCATTGGCTTGACGACAGGCCTCTTCAATTTCCTTTTGAGTGACTCCGTCCCTTCCATAACGAATATTTTCTGCGATGTTTGTATTAAAGAGGACGGGCTCTTGGGATACTAGGCCTGAAATTATTTAATTGGAATAATTAATTTAAATTGTAATTGATTATTTAAATGTTTAATTTTACCAATTTGAGAACGAAGCCATCCCAAATGGAGATCTTTGATGTTGGTGCCGTCCAACGAAATCTATATTTAAATGTTTTAATTAAATTAAAATTTAAATGCCAAATTAATAAACGTTACATTGCCCTCTAGTGGGTCATAAAATCGTTGGAGAAGTTGAATACAAGTTGATTTTCCACAACCAGAATGACCCACGAGGGCCACAGTTTGACCTGGTTGAATCGTCAGTTTCAAATTGTTTAATACCTGCAAATTAGGAAAGTTTCCCATTTTGAAAATATTGCGGAAATATTGCCAAAAAAAGTTTTTCTTACTTGAACTTCCGGTCGAGATGGATAAGCAAACTTGACTCCTTCAAAAATAATTTTACCCGAAGCTTTCTCTTTCGGTTTTACTCCTGCTTCTGATTGGCTGTCAATTTCTGGTACTCGGTCAATCACTGAATAAATGACCGCCGCGGCGCCTCTTCCAACGGCAAATGCTTCGAAATAGGAGGCACACTGACCCAAATTGAAAGCTCCCATGAGGACACTCATGAATACCTGTGAAAGTCACATGGTCAATTTGGAATTCCAAAGTTGGCGCCAAAATGTGGTACTTACTATTAACATATTGGATGCGGTGTACGTGGGTTCGTTACCTTCACCTTCACATTGTTTTTCAGCATCCTTTAAGACCAATTTGGTTCCATACCTAAAACAAACAAAAAACTTTTCTAAAAAATTGCGCGCGGGGATTTTTAAATAAAAGTTTCACCAGAAGGCAAGAGCATAAGACGCGAACATAATAAGCCACATAATGCCCATCCCAAATCCGGAAATGACCCCCCGTTTTTTGCCCGTTGTCTCTGCAAATCTGACTCCAACTTCGTAGCGCTCAATCTCCTTTTTTTGACCGCCGAACGCCATCACTGTTCTGATATTTGTGATTGCTTCCTCTGCCACTGTTCCAGCTTTGGCGCTACATTAAAACATTCAAAATAAATTTAAATGGCCATTAAATTACTTTACAAAGGTCGCACTATGCATTCTGCTCCGTTGCCGCCAGTTTTGACTGAATTGTGGTGACAACACCCGCCGAAATGGCCAAGGCGGGAGCTGATGAGAGAACAACGAGAGTGAGAAGCCATCCGTGGTAGAAGGCGTTGCCCAATGAGAATAAACTTGTTGAAATCTGTTCAAAATATTAATTAATTTGGCGCATCTTTTAGGATAGCATACAGTTCTTACAATTTGCGTGCAAAAATAATTGTGTGGACTTACAAAAAATATACAGAGTCCAACTTTCTCTCCAATGGCCTCCTGAACTTTCATGGCATCTCTGAGAGAAAATAATTTAAATTAAATAAGAATAAATTAAAATTTGAATGATGGCGCCTGTCGCCATTTTGTGAATTAATTTCTTACTCGGCGATACGTGAAACAAAATTCCGGTTCTGATTGGTGTCATACCATCCAATATTTTGTCTTAGTAAGGCAGTCAAATAATTTCGACGGAGACGGTAAACCTAGAATACATTCTGTAATTAATTTGAATAAGCGCGCCAATAATAGCAAACTAATGTAAATTTCTTACCAGTGATTCTGACACGCGATTAAAACACGTGACAAAAAAATAGCCCACAATAAGTTGACCAGTTCCAAGGGCAACTTGAATAATTGACAATTCGGCCAACGTGTCCAACATGTCATTTGGATTTTTCGTGAACATTTCTGGTGGAGACGTGGTCGCATTTCTACAATTTTTGAATTTTGATAAAAAAAGGCGCCAAAATTTTACATGAGATTAAATTTCAAAAAACTCAATATATTGTAGAGACTTTTCAAAGACCCTGTACATATTCATAAAGTGCATTGTCATGAAATTAAGCGAGTTTAATTACGATTAAAACAAAAAGATAAATACAAATTACGGGATTGGACTCTCACGTGACCTTGCATTATTTTAGAATTTTAATTAAGGTCATGACGTCACTTTTTTATTTATTGCAGAATGGATTATCTCCAGTTCTACGTGATAAAAATAATTGTGGTAATCCATTGATTGTGTTTTATTCCTAGCCTTTTTTTAAATTACGGCAATTTTTAAATTATTTGTTGACTTTTTTGCCCATCATTTGTTGTAAAGAATTTTGAAATTTAAAATTTTGCGCCATTTAAATTTAATTATGCAAAAAAAAAGCTTACGGACTAAGATAAGCACATGGATCAAATTGAATGCCATAGTCAACCATTTCATCCGTAATTCTTCCAAGGAGTATCACCATCCCTTGAAAATATCCAAAATTAAATGAAATCAATTTAATTGAGTTGTAAAATAATTTAATTTAATTAAAATAAATGTAGAATTAATTTAGTTAACTGAATACCTGGAATAGTTATACCAGAAGCAGCAGCAGCGATAACGCCAAGAAAAATTAAAATTTTGTCTACTCCTGAAGCAAATCTAAACTGTTTTCATTTTAATTTAAACTTTCTATTAAAAATTGAAATAATTAAATTTAAATAAATTTATAATTTAAATGTATTCAAAATTACTAATTGAAAGTAAGGCACTGGTGGAATTTCTGGTTCTTTTGGTGTTTCCTTTTCTTCCTTGTCACCATCCTTATCTACAATTTTTCTACAAAAGTTACAAAATACAATTTAAATTAATTCTTTCTCAAATGTAACTGAAAATGAATAAAAAATTTAATATTTTGAAATATTTTTCAAAAAAAAAAATTTGTAATTTTGTACTTGTCATTTTTCTTGTCTTTACTCCCCTTCTTCCCCATTTTTGGTCTCTCTCAAACTAATTATCGGGGGGAGTGTTTTTAACAGGAAAAATTAAAATGTGGCAAATTGTACAAAACTTTTTTGCATGAATGAAAATGGCACTAAATGGATGGACTGTGAATAAAATTGGAGTAGTTTGTCATTGAAAAGTGATAAGATAAATTCTTTTGTCTAGGTCAGTAGGGATTCTACTGGTCAAACAAAACTTTGCATGCAAAAAAAAATATTTAAACAATTTTCTTATCATTAATCATTCAGTATACTTATCGTTAATAAATTCTCGTCTAAATTATTTTTTCCCATAAATGTCACGTGATATTAAAGTCAAAATTCCAAGTCAAGCTAATCCTAATTTGAATTTTTCCCTTGTCATAAATGAAAACCAATCACTTTTGTGAAGATTACCTTCATTTTGAAATGGTCCAATTGGGATTATTCTTAAAATAGTTATATAATAATAATTGTGTGCCGTATGTACATCAGGAATATTTGTCCCTCACATGAGCCAAAACGATCCCCATTTTCAGTATTTAATTACAATTAACAGTTGTAATAATTTAAAATAAATTAGAAGACATACAAATGCAGAAAATATTTTAGGGCGTTTATGAGACATAAATAAAAGCGAAGCTCATTTTTGTGTAAGGCCCGAAAATCCGAGTGGCATAAATTTTTTACCCGCCTCTTCCCTACAGAAAATAATAATAATAAGAGAATATTTTGACACAATTATTATTGTCAATTATTTTCAAGTTGGAAAAAGTCAATAAAATGGATGAAAATATTAAGTTTTATCAAAAAGAAAGTTTTGAATTTTATTTGCAAAAGTTCAAGCCGACATTAATTTGTAGTCTAAAGTCAACAAAATAATCAAAAATAATTGCAAGAATGTGGACCACAATGATGTTTTAAAATTATGTTGAAGAAACTCGCGTGACGAAGATTCTGGGCAAATTGTGGGCCATTGTAAGGTGACGGGCCAATTGGTTTTCGTTGCCCCTCCAAAGTTGACACCCTTCCACGTCACACCCAAAGTCTCGTTCAGTCGACCGTTGACGATGGCCAATGAAATGAGGTGGAAATTTTCCTGCATGTCCAGACTTTAAAAAGTGAGACGAAGAGAGATTTTCAGTCACGTTCTTTTGAATCATGTCGTCATTTGGATGGCTGGTTTTTGTGTGTTTGGTTAGATTTCAACGTGACTTGCATGAAAATGTACAGTGGTGACATTTGTAGGAGGCGTGGATGATGTGCATTTGCTGGTGTTTCTTGA
>JAQIVZ010002657.1:0-19108 GCA_034700945.1 Arrhopalites spinosus | reverse complement strand
AACACGTCGAAACTAGGGGAAAATTGCTCCATAAGAGACAATGGGAACTAAGTCTGCCTCTCACTGTATATACATATTATTATATCATAGAGATTGATTTACCTCTGATCATAATAATATGAGTATGATGTACAGTGAAGGATTCTACTCATATAAAAATGTTTTATTTATCAGTGTGTGTGTGTCTTCATCTTGTTGTTTATGTGGCGTCAAGTTCGAAGGACAATTTGCTGAATTAAAAAAAACAAATTACGCCTTAAATCATTGTTCTTTTTTTTATTTAAAAAAAATAGGCAAAATGAATACTAAATGCGTTCTACTAAGATTATATTACTCCATGTACATATTTAGATATGTATATTATTATGATACACACAAAAAACAGGTGAAAATGGTCCATAGAGTTGAGGGTTGTATGAGGAAAAATAGTTTTTGATCTTGTCATATAAAACAAGTTAATATATTAGTTAATTTAGTATAGAATATATTTATTTAATGAGTATGCACATATAAGTATAATGGAGTTGAAGTAAAGTCCGCGGGATAGCAAAGTAGCATGTTTGTTTAAATCAACCTTTTTGTGAATAAATTGAAGGGTGCTGAGAGAAAAACACGGGACGAAGAGAGGCGAGCAGCCAAGAGGAAATTAACAGCCACCGGACGGAAAAAATTGGATGAAATGTATCATTCCCCCTGTGAACGATCCGAATTCTACTCCATGAGTGACATCAACAAACCCCCCGTTCTCTTCACTCCAGCCGAGGACCTTGACAAGGCAAGTACCCAAATTATTTTACTCTTTCCACATTCCTTTTTTTTGAAACCCTGTAAAAAAATTCACCAAATAACCTTCCCCATATATCTTACCATTTGAATAGACACATCGTAAGTCATAAGTAATGTGATAATCAACGAGCAAAATATTTATTGTTTTTTAAAAAAAACTATATCCTTACTCTTATAGTAATATTTCCAATTAGCTTTCATTGACATTTAGCTGTATTTTACTTTGTCCTATAGCTAAATAACAAAAGACAAAATGGCTATAGGCATCCCATAGAAATTTTTGTATTTTTTTTAACAAGAAGAAAAAAAAGGGTGCAAGCAAGAGGAAGGGAGAGACAAAAAAAGGGCTAATGTTTATGAAATATCATACAGATGTATGCCAATACAATGCACGTAACTGGTTGTGTGTATGTTTTACGACTTTAGTGTCTGACAACTTATTTATTTCCCGTAATTGAAATGCCTTTCTATTGATGAATGTCTTCCATAAGCTTCGGATAACTCAATAACGGAGAAGAACAAGAGAATTTTTTTTTTGTGTTACCTTCGTCAGAGTCATTACAGTCAAAAATTTTATATTGTACAAAAGCTACATCTATTCCATAGTCAATGTGATGATGAACATGTAATAATAAATATATGTACACAATTGGCATTATGTGCTGTGTGTACAAGAGAGAGAATGTGGATGGGACATAAAATAAGTCAAAATCAATAGAAGGAATCATAAATAATGATTAAAATGTATATAAAAATTTATTTACTACGTGTTAAAATAGAGAGGAGATTCATTGACATGTCAAACTCTCTTGAGAATTGAGAATTGGTCATTGGTCCCAATCAATTTTGTAAAGAGAAGCTCACCACCATTTACTTGGACTCTGACTCTATGTACACACACACAGTGGAGAGAAAATCAGACAAAAATTCGCTATATGGCTAAACATTACATACAAACTGTAAAAAAAATATATTAATGATACAAGAGAGAGAGACTGAAAAATATCTTCAAAGGGAATTTTTTAGAGGCGTAAATGGTCAAAAGAATCAATTTTTATTGCACTTAATTACATTCTCTCTATTACAAAAATTGACACAACAAGTTATGCATCTAGGCAGTTATTGTGTCTCAGGTCTCTCTCTTTGAGATTGAGAGAATGGAATTACTCTCGTTTAGGTAAACTGGCACTCACGTAGAGTCTGTGAGGGAATGACATTATTGACATTAGATAAATATTGTGAATAAATGAAGACTACAGACTACATTCATCATAGAAAGTTGCAGACCTAGATCGACTAAATAATTTGTGATTAGTTAATAATTAATATTATTATATAACTACTTTTTATCATCATGCACATTTTACACTTCTACTCTACTTACTAAATGTCATTCTCACTCTTCATCATTCTCCTATTTCATGTCCATTCTATTTATCCACAGATCAAATCATAATCATTGTTTATGCCCAACAAGACTTGTACACATTTTTCATGAAAATTATCTCTCCATTTTTTTAATTCATGTTGAGGCATTTCAATTTTATTTATTTACACTGACCTCCTACAATAAAGCAAAATATTAAGTTTTGTAAACAAATATTCTCATTTTAAATTTATTTGTTCCCTTCTACTAAATAAATATTAATGGAGGAATGAAATTCTTTGATTATTTTGGAAGGAGAAAATATTTCTGTCGTGTAAAATTCATAGAGAATGATAATGTTACAAATTATTTATGAATGTCTCAACCTAATCACATTCAAATCACAATTTATTTTAAATTAAAAATCTCTCAAATTTCTCTCTCTCTCTAGAGATAGTCAAAGTGAGCCAAGAATCGACACCTACTTTTTTTCTTCTTCTTACGTGTGAGATTTGAGATTGAGGTGTCCATTAAAAGATCATATTGTAAATTGTAATGGTAGTATACTTTTTATTGATGATTAAAGCTTCACTTGTTCATTTACATAATTAGACAATTTACTTGTATTTTTTTATGTGAACATTTAGTGTTAGTCAGATACTCTTTTTTTAAAAAAAATTGTTTTTTTACAATTATATTCTAATAGGAAGGTTGAATTTTTGAAAACTTTCAAAATTTCTACACATTTCATAAACATAGTAGAGACAATCATCATAAAATAAGAGACTGGTTTTGTTCACACTTTTAAAGGGGATTAATTTTAGTTTTATTCCTTCTTGTGCACACTTTTTTTGTATTCAGAAAACAAAAATGCAAAATTGCCAATTCCCATTCGTCCCTTGTTTGACTATTTGAAATAAAATAAAAGAGTTAACCCCACAAGTACATTTTTTATGGTACAAAGAGAGGAGGGCAGAATGGCTATAAAAGCTGTCACATAAAAAAATGTATGGTGATTCCTTCTTTTTTTTACTTAACAACATTATTTCTAACTATATTCATACAGATATATTATTTAAATAATGTGATTTACAAAAAAAAGAAGAAGAAAATGGCCAAATGCTTTTCTCTCCTTGTAAATTTCATGTTAACCAATTCTAATTTTCTTTTCTCTCTTGTAGAATAAAAAAATTCTAATTTCTTTTATTTTTGCCCAAACTGCTTTTGTCTTTTTTAGTTTTGTGCAACCAAAATGTGCATCTTTTTTTTCATTGAACAGTACAGAGTATTACAGTAAAATAATTGGCATTTTTGAAAATCATTAAAGAGTCAAGTAAAAAAAATGAGGTAGCAAAAATTTTTGTACTCTTTTAAATGAAATTTAAAAAGAGAATTGCACTTTTTTGGGTGATTGCTGTATGTAAAGAATACAAAATGGGCGGTATTTTGGAAAATATTTAATGACTAAACTCCCTATTGTCTTGTTCACATTTAACTACCCTTTTCTTAACAATTAAAATGTACATATTGTTGTGTATACACAATAATGCCATAAATATTCAAAAATTCAATACAAAAATTCCATTTCATCTATTATCCTAATTGTGAAATCAGCCTTGTCAACTAAAACGATTAGCCAATAATAATTAATAGGTAAAATTACAATAGTAAAATAAAAAAAAGTCTTTATTTTTTCAAACATTTTTTTAAATAATAAAACTAGAAATAAATTCTCTTTGTTTTTTTGTCTGTGTGTATAAATAAAGAGAGTCAAAGTCAAGTGGGAGGATTTCTAAACAAACAAATTCAATTATATAAATTAAATTAATTTTTTTTTCATCCCATGTTCCTCTCATCTCGTTTCCTTTGGGCATTCAGAAGCCGTTTCATAAAAATATACATGTACTAATTGTTAGATTAAAACCTTCATGAGGGAATTTCTAATGCTAGTGCAGTGCAGTTTTATCATTCTACATGGATCTAAGTATAGTCTGAGAAGTTTTGATGGTAAAAGTTGAAATTACACAACCACAACAAGAATAGAGAATGAAGAAGAAGTCGTCAAAACATTTCACGTCCCTTTTTTTTTAAAAAAATAAAAACTTGAATATCCATATGTACACAATATAAACATGAATTCATAGTTAATAAACGACTTTGTCTAGTTAGATGCACATTAAAATGTACACTGTATAATAGGGTAGGATATGAGCTATAGAAAGTAATTGCAATTATGAGGGGCAACTTAATTCTACCCAGAAATTAAGTGTGAGACTTGTTTTTTTTCATTGTGATGATGAATCTGATTTCATGGTTAGTCTACTCGATTTAAAGTCTCTAATCAGTCCCTTTTATCTCTAATGCTCCACACACACACACACACATGAAGGGAGTGTTGGATAATAGAATAATATTTTTATACAATTTTTTCCTCGTCCTTTTTCATGAAATCCAGGAGGAGGAGGAGAAAAGGTTAAGTCATTTTTATTCAAACAAAAGTAACTCCCATCTCTCTCTCTCTCTCTCTCTCTCTTGAGTTTGTAATGGAGATGGAAAATTTTGAAAAAAGGAATTTATAAATTATAACAGCATTATTTTTAAAGCTCCTCACGATCAAATTACCTAATCAGGGGCACCTCTCTTACTCGTACTCTTAGAGTAGAGTCCATCATATTTTGCAGTTTGCAGTAATTATTATTTTAATTCTTAATCATGATCATGACGAGAGACTTGAGAACAGCAGCCAGAGAATCAACAATGCATCTGCATCTTGTATTGAATACAATAGATTCTCCTCCTCCTTCAATTGTATGAAACAGACTCATAATTACTATACAGTCTGGTAATGTTTGTGCAAGTTTTCTAGTTTTTTTTATTATTCTTTCATCTTCTTCTTCTTTTTGTACTCTTGAGAGAGAGAGAGAGAGGAAAGATAATTAGCCTCATGTGGTAAAGTTGACCAGGTGAATCTACAAGTGATGATTATATTCCTCTTAGCCATTAAATGTATGGTTATCCTAAATTATTAAGTAGTGTCGTGTATCTCTTTTAAATGGATTCTTAAACTACATTTAATTCTAAACGTACATACATACACTTTACTAATTAGTTATCCCTCTTGCAAAGTTAAATGTATCTTTGTAATAAATGTTATCGTTAGTATGTGTTTCTGTTTGTACAATTAAATTTGAGTACAATGAAAAACTTTCAAGGGTTCATTCTTTTTTCTCTCCTGCATTCATCATTTCCGTATTCCTTTTCTAGTCCATCCAATTTGATAATTATTTGTATGTGATTTAAATGCAAAATTACTGTTTTTTTGTGATTAATTTTTTTTTTTAATTTTTTTTTGTGTAGTTAACTTCATTGGAGCTTCATGGGTTCTACAGTACGAATAGCGAAGGTTCCGATCACTCTGGGTAAGTTTTTAAATATTTTGGAAATGATACTTTTCCTCTTTTTATTTTGAATTTTTATTGTATTTTTTCTACATTTTATGACCTTCTTGATTTTCCTGAACTTTCCGATCATCATATTTTTTTCATTTCATTATAAAAATTTGGGGTTGATTGAGAGAGAATCATTTTTTTTGTGTATGGACTTGCGTTTTGAGTTTGAGTTTTTTTTAGTAAATTCAACTTGACTATCTGTTTGTGTGTTTTGTTTTGTATGGGTCATCATTTTTGATTATTCAAAATAATTCATTTAAAAAAAGACATTTTCTATTATATTTGGTGACACAAGAATTTATTATTTAATTGCATTTTCGATCAAGTCAAATAAATTTGTAGAAAGCATCAAAACAGATACTCAAGTAGTGTACTCAAGAAAGAAAAGTCAAAATTATAAAGAAAGGAAACATTAGAATATTTTGTAGATGAGCGAGTCATGCTAAATAATAATTTAAGTGTAGTAGCTTTTAAATCATAAAATTATTTAGTTCTTTTTTCAGTAGAAACTATTCTTCACTATTTCTATTATTTATTTTCCTTCTTTTCTTTTATTTCATTTATTTCATATATTTCATATTTCACATTCATATTTTAGATAGGCATTACGGAATGAATTTGAAAAAAATCAGTTCTCATGTAAGTAAATATAGTCAAGCATAAAATATTTTAGGGTTCAATTTCATCAAGTAGAGAATTGTGTTGATATGAAATAAATTTTGCATAAATTTTAATTAGAATTTTATACAAAATTGTCTCTCCTGACGCTGTCACTTGGTAATTGTCTTCAAAATTCTTGTTCCTTCTCCTCCTCATCGACCTCAAATCTATAAATTCTTCTTTTTTTACTATAAATTCTATTTCATTTAACCTCTATTTCATCCTCGCTCATCTCTACAAAATTGCAAAGCAAGCATACGCGAAAAATTCAGTTTATTATTTGGCCAGTGCCTTGACTTGATGCACAGTAGAATTTAGCAAAATTGTAACAAACAATTATAATTTTCAAGTCTTTTACTTGCTTTTGGCATAAAAGTAGACAGACATTTAAAATTAGAATCAAAACTACATCTTTTTAAAAGACTAGCAAATTATCTTCATCATCATATTAGTAAGAATGATCTTTTACAAAAATTCAAGTTAATTTTGAAAATCTTCTGACTATTCGCATGATAAAATGATTAATTTATTTTGAAAGAACAAAAAAAGCTTACAATTTAATACAACTAAAACCATAAAAAAAGAAAGAAAGAAATTTATCACCATTCAAAACAAAAAACAACTGTGATGTTTTAAATTGACAATTCAATACATATTTTTCAATCATGTCTCAAATCGTGACAAGCATAAAAATAAAGTAGTTAGGTTAGTGAGATTGTGCAACTTTAAATTAAAACAAAATAAAATATTCTCAGTGAGTTTGACTCTAAAAAAAAGAAACTGAAGTTAAAATGGTGTGAGGTTGGAATCAAGGAGAAAATAACAATGTTGGTTTTTTTTCTTTGTTAATTGTTTTTTGTTTGTAAATCATTAAATGATGCGCGCATTCATCCCTTGTCTTATCCTATCTCTATTTTTTAATTATTTGAAGGCGAGGAAATGTCCTAATAACGCTACCAGTGAACTACCTCCCACCCCCAAACTGGAACTGATGATTGTGATTGTGACTGGAAGCAGAAAATTGTCTCTGGATTTTTCTCTTGATCCTCGCTCTCTTATTTTCCTCCTCTTCTTGTGCCAATCAAATAAACTCTCAAATATAAATAATACTTTGCTCTGTTAAAACCAACACAAAAAAAGACACAATTTCACACTTCAATAACCAACCAACCATTCCACTGCCTGTATCTCATCACTCATTCATTATCACCAAGAAAATCATCGCCACCTCACTCTTTGCCCTTTGACCTCAAAAAAAGT
Organism: Arrhopalites spinosus; assembly: GCA_034700945.1. NCBI lineage: Eukaryota > Metazoa > Arthropoda > Collembola > Symphypleona > Arrhopalitidae > Arrhopalites > Arrhopalites spinosus. Next base: position 11,587 of record JAQIVZ010002657.1, on the reverse strand, counting down.
ATATATACCACTATTTTATAAAAACAATTCCTCCGGCTCTCTTTTTACACTTGCTGTCAACTATCCCCTCTCTCCAATCCCCCTCAACTTGCCCAAGGCCTCTATTCACACAAGACTCAATCCTCAACTTTTGTACATGTCATACATAACAAGAGACAAGACGTTAGGCTGTTTTTGAAAAAATAAATAAATTAGATATCATCAATAATCATACTTTATCTCTTGTAACACTCTATTCGCATCCAAAATTTTGTTAGCAAATAGTATGTATAGTTTTCTATATATAAAGACACACATAGCATACAAGTATATTATTTAATATAGGCCATTTTATATAGAAGAGAGAAAAAAAACAACTTTTGGCTGTCTATTTTTTATTCTACTCTTGTAAAATTGTCTGTGATTCTGACATGTCCTTTAAATTCTCTGTGCTTTTATAAATTCTCTATTTTTTATAATCTTCAAAAAATGCCAGTAGTATCTGTACAAGTGCACACACAATTTAAAATTTAACAAATCTTTTTTCCCCTCTTCTTTTTTTTGGTTTTTTACAAAAAAAACAAAACAATATTAATAAATTAGTAGAGGCTACAAAGAATACAAAAATGCAATATTAATATATTTGTGTAAGTTATATAATGTAGATGTACAGTTATAAATATAAGAATTTAGTATAAATAATTAAAGTAGGAGAGAATTAATGATAACAATGATTACTGTAAGTGCAAAATCTTTTGGATTTTGGAGGCCAAAAAGTTAAAAAATGAATGTTGATTTTACTAGTAGTTTTTTTATTGTTAGTTTATATGTGACTGTGTCATCAAATATATATTGTACATAATGTTTTTAAAAAATGTTTTATTATATAAAATGGTCAAGTGTTAGGTCTTAGAGAGAATTTTTGCTTAAAAAAACCCAAACTCGTCACGTGTATCTGTACAACAGTTGTTTTTTTGTTTTGTGTGTGTATGGATCTGTATGAGTGTGTGTGATGTGAGAGAGTCATCGTTTGTCTCATCTTTTTTCTTGTCTCTCTCTCTCTCTCTTATAATTAATTGTTTCTTTTTTATCTTTTGCTTCTTCTTCTTTTTCTGCCCAGTTGACTCACCTGTCCACCTTTGTGGGCAGTTGAGTTGGAAAAGAATTTAGAAATTATTTATCTTTTATTGTCGTCTATCCTTCTCCACTACAAGATGAGGATGACGATTATGATGATGATGATGAATGAAAAAAAAAGAATTAATGTAGACAAAAAAAGAGAGACAGAGATACTCGAGGTTTTTTTTTGCAAACTTTTGCCATTTTCCATGCACTTTGACATGCCACATAACATACTCGTAAATGAGAGTCTTTACAATTAGTTGAGAAAATGCATCATTTCATATTTTTTATTATTATTATTTTATACGTACACACAAGCTTACTAGTATATATTGTTATTGTAGATATACTTACCTGTATAATTATTTTTCGTGGTCATTTTTTTCTCTCTCCTCAAAAAAATGCACTGTAGATATAATTTCCATGTTCGAGGAATTAAATGTATCTGTAGGTCTAGACTAGAGAGAGAGAGACAAATGAGAATGTTTCATGTAGGAGAAATGGCAATTGGCAATGGCAAGTCTGTAATATAACGGGAAATGATCAAGTGCATAACGGGAAGGGAATATGACATTTGCACTCGGGCACAATAAGTCTTGAAAAAAAGAAACATTTTTGTTCATATTTTTATTTTTTAACACACTTAGTAACGTATTCTCCCTCACACAATGGCCACAAACATGAAACCATTTTTTTGTAGTCTCCTAATTGCTCATCTCTCTCTCTCTCTTCCACAAAGTGCGAATGCTACCGTTAAAGTGCAAAGTATCAAATGTAATGACATTGTGAGTTGTGTTCTCTATAGTTTTCTAATATAAAAAAATATATTATATATTATTATTATGTTATATATTATACAGTAAAAATACTTTTTTTTTCTTCTCATTCCCAACCAACTTGTGACTTGTGTTTTTTCCTATCATTTCATTTTTGAGTACACCGTATTTAAATATTTTTTTAATTTTAATTTCTTTTTCTATCAACTTTTATTTATTTTAAATTCCTTCTGCCTCCTTTAAATTATTTTCACCCAATATCTTTCTCTCTCTTTCTTTTTTTATCAATTTTATTAAAATGGAACAAAAAATGTAGTCTCTCTTTACTTAAATTATTTAGCAAAATAAAATAATAATTAATGTACATGAGGAATAGTCGGGAAAATAGAGGGGGGGGGGGGGTAGTCTCTTTTCTCTTGTTCTGAAACTAACAAAAAAAAGAATGATGGATTATGGATTGGAAAAAAAAAATTGGCAATGGCAATTTATTTTTGCCGAAAATGGTGATTTTAGTGTGCCGTCCGGGACTGAGATGCATCTCAGAGATTCTCAGGCTCAGTCAGTGTCAGTGACTGCATTGGGATCGGAGTCATCACCACAAAGTTGTGGATCTGGGAGTGGAGCTTCTTTGTCGGGATCAAATACACCGGCTCACCCGCCATCCCAACCACAACCACAACCCGCTATTCTCAAGTTCCACAACACCTTCCCTCCAGAGTCTTCTTATGTTCGTTCCAATGGATGCCATCAAACGACGACGTCTCCTCCACCCGCAACCACCAAGTAAGACCAAGACACAAAAATAACTCTTCTTCTTTTTCTTTCTCTCTCTCTCTCTCTTCATCTTTTATACTCTTCTCTATCTTACTCCTTCATCTTTTTTCTACAATTATTATACTTTCTTATTTGTGTCTATCTTTAAAAAGAATTTTTAATTTTTTGGAATGTTTGTGTGCATTATTTTGATGATGTGTGGGATGTGCCAATGTGCTTGCCTTCATATTCTTCAGTACGCTTGAAACAGCATGGCAAAATTAGATTTAATATGATGGAGAGTTACAATTCAAGTGATGTAGCCCAACTATAATGCAGCATTATTATAAATATTAATGTGTAGTGTGGATATATGTAGTATGAGATTGCATTAAATGTAATCTTTCTCCCACATCCGCTCAGTTATTATTATTATCATTATTAATTTACACTTCTTCTCTACATCTACAATGTTATGGAGTCACCATTCCCATTACTTTTTTTCTATTATTAAGATTTTTAACTCTTCATGCACTCTCTTCATACGCCCCATTGAAATTTAACTACCAAAAATTCTTCCAGCATAGCCTCTTTTTCCCCTCATTTTTTCCCCTATATAACAATTCACTCGTACAGAGTCAACTCTGTTATGAGCCTCTGTGTACTATGAATAATAGATATACACCAAAAAACTATTTTTTTCACCCCATCATCATAAGATGCCCATCATTTTTTGGAGGGGGTAAAATCTAATAATATCACATTGTGTGTGCAACGGTAATAGCATCGTTCACACCTGAGCACGACCCTTCTCCTTGAACACTTCGAGTCGTTGATTCTCCCTCTCTCTCTCTCCAAAACTTTATTTGTGGCTGGCAGGTGCGGCTCTTCTTAATAAAGAAAGAAAAAACAAGCCAAAAAAAAAGTTTCTTCATTCACAGTAGTGTGATGGTAGTCAAATATTATACTCGTACTTTAATAATAATTAAAAATTGGAGTCGTGCCAAAAAAAAACTGTGATAAGATTTATGTAACTTTTTTTTAAAAAAAAGTAAAAAAAAACATTTTTATTTTATATCTGTATTGCAATACAAATGTTAGAAATTATTCTTTTGAGATCATACCAGACAAATAGTACACATTATTTCAGTACAATGAATTTTAATTTGAAATCAGTTCAACTATACTTCACAAAAGAGAGTCAATGAGTTACATTAAGAATAATGGAGATGAAGATAAAGATGAATTTTTTTAATTGTTACAAGACAATAAGAATTATTTTTTATAAAAAAATAAATGATGGAGTACTATAAGTTTATCATATTTTTTTGCATGTGAAGACACTCCTTTCGCACCTGGAATTAGAAGTCTTGAGAGTGACAAAACTTTTTAGACAATTATTAAAATTTCTTGAGCTGTTGCTCCTCTCTCTCTCTATGTTGGCAAGCTGTTGGGAAGTATTTTGAATGATAATTACCTTGTCTGTTTTTGTATTATGATGTGAGTACAGAATTTTTTATGATAAAATACAGGTGTAGTTACGCTGCATGAATTAGCTTATGGACAACCATTTACAGATCTTTACACTCATTGTAAAGAAAGGGAAAAATGAGATTTTAAACCATTTCATCATCATTTCCATCTTCACTCCTAGTCTCCTAACATGTCTTTCATTTGTATGTGGACTTGATTGGTTTGTAGTTTAGACAGAGATGGAGATAAAAAATGAGAAGAAGAGGCCACCCATGGTGATAAGATCTAATTAAGTCTTCTCTCATAAGCTCCTCCTGTTACTTCAGATAAATCCATCAATTAGTCTCAACTTGTTCTACTAAACTCATCCTCTCATGACCATTCTGTTTGTATGAGTAGAAAACCCCCTACTTTTTTATCTTGTCCATTATATTCCTTGAACTTGAACTCTATTTTTTTCATTTATTTTATTCTCTCTCTCTCTCCTTATCATTTACAGCCTAGAGCCTATACGAGAGTGACATAAAATTATTCAACATTAGTCCTCTTCTATTATGACACTAAAAAATTCTGACATTTCTATCCCCCCCCCTCCTCTCTCTCTTAATGTGTATTCATTAGCAGATGTTTTTATTTTCTCTGTCTCTGTAGCGAAAGAATAATAGGAAAAAATGGATGTGAATGGAGAGACTATGTACTAAGGAGGATAGGTCCCAAGTTTAATTCCTTTGAGCCTATGAGTTTAAAATAAGTAGTGTTGTGAATGTAACAATGGGAGAGGACTATAATGTTGAGGAGGAGGAGAATGAAAAAGTTTGGTTGTTTATAGTACGAGAGGATGAATGGGATATTGATTTGATTGGCGTGTGTGTATGGAAGAATGTAAACAATGGAGAGGCGAGGATTGTCAAAGTTGGAAGGATGATTTATGATCTTTTTGTCTCGTTTTTATTTCTAGTGAGAAGAAAGAGGGAGTGGGCCTAGACACCAATGGAGTTTCTAATGATAGTGTTTTCGACTCACCAGCCAGCAAACGAATGCGTCTCATGCCTCCTACCTCTGACCGAATCATGGTTTTTGTCAGACAGGAAACGGAAGAAGCTTTTACTCCCCTCCATCTCGCTCCACCATCCACCTTTAGCCTCTTGTCAGCGGTAAGCATCCCCCCCATTTATGCTAAATCATCCCATGACAATCTTTCACTATTTATTAATAATTCTCAATGCACTTTCTGTGTTTTATGTGTATGCATAAATTATTCATCTTTTATGGATAATTTTACATTTTTTTTTTCTTACGAGTGCATTGTATATTGTATTGTTGTTTTTGTGCATTTTTTAAAAATTAGAATGTCTCATTTTTTTACAGCTTGAAGAAAAGTACAAGATTTCCATGGGTTCTGTCAAGAATTTATACAGACGTAATGTGAAAGGGTAAGTGTAGAATGAAAATAATAAATTTTCCAAAAAAGTTTCATGTTGATTTAATTCTTGAATGGCATGTCGCTTACATCACACAAGACTTGTGCTTTTGTATACACAAATATAAGATAATCTGTCCAGTACAGTGTTGGTATTTTATCCGGACAAAATCAAAATGATCTATCCAGTGGATGAAATGGACAAAATGGACAAAATGGTCAAAATGGACAAAATGGTCAAAATGGACAAAATGGTCAGAATGGATGAAATGGACAAAATGGTCAAAATGGACAAAATGGTCAGAATGAATGAAATGGACAAAATGGTCAAAATGGATGAAATGGACAAAATTGAATTGAGCGGACGTCAAAGACGCACACAAACATTTAAAACTTCAGTTATTGTGTCTATAACTGAGTTTTTTGCTTCAAAATGAATATTTAAGACGCTTTTGATAAGATCAACCCTCTAAAATTGTCAAATAATTTTTGTGACCTTTCAGTTGACCTTTAGTAAAAAGTACCTCCGACGATGACTCAACTTGTTTCAAATATATGTCAAAATTTAAACTTGAAGAAAAAATGACAATTGTTACTTTGACTTGTCAGAAGGCGGAGTTATTTGGACTTGACCTTTAATTACAGGTCAAAAATCATTTTGTCCATTTCGTCCACTTTTTGATTTCATTTTGTCCAATTTCGTCCATTTTATCCATCCATTTTGTCCGGATGGATAAAATGGACTGCCAACACTGTTTTACTCATTCAAAGAACCAACAAGAGGCGTTCTATTTTTCTCATTAGTTTTCTTATTTTATAATTATGGGCCAAGGGTGTAGGTAACAACCGTAGTCGAATGGGTTTATTTTTAAAAATACGGATTGTCCGCCCCAGGTCATGGGTACTTAGCCTATTCAAATTTGAATTGAAAAAGTTTTGTACAGAGAATGTCTATCAAAAATTATTTCATAATTCTTACCGTTCAGGATTTCCATGTCTTTTCAAAACAACGAAGTGCCCACTGCAGTGGGCACTGCCCACGATTTTTGAGAATAATTATTAATGTTAGATATTTTTAAAATCATACCAAAATTAACTAACGTATTATAAGAAATTGTTGATACTTGGCTACAAAATAATTGGAACTCCATTAAATATTTAACGGGCCGATGGATGACAATATTCAGGCAACAGATGAATATGGATTAATTTCAACGGTTTTTTGACTTTGATTTTTTTAATGTGTAGGTCAAAAGGGTGACTTACAAGGGAACATATTTGGGTGGTTAACGAGCTGCAGGCTGAAACTGCCCAAGTTGACCAATTTGGGGGTCCTGGTCACGAAAAAATTGGTTCCAGCTGCAGATAAAATTTTGTTCTCCCATGAGAGGTCACCAAAGGTCAAAAAAGATAAAATCCGTATGACTTCAAAATTTCAACTTGATTTTAAAATTTTGAAAAAAATACTATCCGACGCAGAATTTCATGCTGAGCAACTTTGTCAATTTCACCGAAACTCCATCGTCACGCGTTTGACCTCTAGATATTTTTTAATGAGATAAGCCGTGCTCATTTTAATTAATTAAAGCGTAAGTCGCTTTGATCATTGTGGTATATCGTTCCTGGAGATCAAGAAGGTGAAGATAGGATTTCGGTGAAATTGACAAAGTTGTACAGCATGAAATTCTGCGTCGGATAGTATTTTTTTCAAAATTTTAAAATCAAGTTGAAATTTTGAAGTCATACGGATTTTATCTTTTTTGACCTTTGGTGACCTCTCATGGGAGAACAAAATTTTATCTGCAGCTGGAACCAATTTTTTCGTGACCAGGACCCCCAAATTGGTCAACTTGGGCAGTTTCAGCCTGCAGCTCGTTAACCACCCAAATATGTTTTCTTGTTAGCTTGGAAAAGAGTGGCTAAATCAAAAAGATAAAGAGGCAAAAAGTTCTTAAAAATATACATTTAGGGCACAACAACACTCTTCTGACCCATAACAGGTCAAATAATTGAGATAAAAATTTTATCTCAGAAGTTCTCAGAACGCCCCCAATGGGGTCACTTGTTGTAGACTAAAGAGGTCACTAGGGGGTCACAACAACCCTCAAAAAACAAACCCGCTACAGTCTTCCCTTTTAAGTTATGGGCCAAATCTCGGAGATTCTCAAGTTGCCCAAACAAGGTCCCTTGTTGTGGGTTCCAGAGGTCAATAGGAAGTCACAACAGTTACCGTTTAAGAGTTGCTGCTAACTTCACATTAGCCCCTCAGTGTGAAGTTGGCAGCCTCGCTGCTCGCTGCTAACTTCACGCCATTATTGATAAGCATTAAAATTTAAAATCCGCCAACATCGGATCCGTGAAACATTCACCATAAAAAAATTGACATACGACGATTCTTACAAAATGATAAAGTTGAATGTGGCCGCCATATTTTCTCGCCACAATAAGGCGACAAAACTGAGCATTGCCTCAAAATTGAGACCCAAAGTGGAACTCATTTTAATAGCAGAAGGTGTCATAAACCCTGACCCGACAAAGCAAAAACATGAACTAATTGCCAGAAACTTTTTGGGACATTCAACATTTAAATATTTATTTATTTAATAAATAATATTTATGATAACCGTGAATTATTATAATATTTATTAATATTTTTCAACGGTGAGCAACGAGAAGACCGACAATGTTGGTGAGACAGAAATGAAGGAAATTGACCGTTGACATCCTTTCAAGGGTATGAAGCGCCCCAACTTTGATCTCGACATTCGGAATTGACCTCACCCTCCTCTTGACCACCTCCCTCTCTTTTTTGCCAACGTCATATTCCATAACGGTTACCCTCACTTGTGATTTTATGAGCCCAAAATTGAGAGGAATTTGGAAAACCTTTTCATAAATTATGGTAAAAAAGATGGCACAATCTGTGGCCAACACTCCGCTGATGATAAAGACCAAGGGATCACTAAAAAATCTTGAAGAATAGCCGAGACGGTGCAGAAGATGCAGACATTCATATTGAACAGTTTCAATAAGAAAATGATGGGGGCGTGGAGGTGATTAAACATTTTGATTACCAGCCACAAATTCTCCAACTCCTTCAGAATAAAATTCACTAAATTCTTCGGAATTCTCTTCCCCGCCATTCTTCAATCAACATATTTTCTTTCAGTTGAGCTTTGTTTTTTTAATTTTTGAGGACTTACCTGAGACCCAGTTTCAACTACAGATGCGTCTTTTCCAAATTCTCAAAAATGAGGAGCTGGCTCAACAGGAGAAAGTACACAGAAATTACAATAAATGAAAAACAGTAAACATCAATTAAAAGAAAACTGTAAAAAGTGTAAGAATTTTGAAGGGATGAGGGCAGAGACGAAAAGAGAAGCAACTTCCGGTTTTGGTCCACACCCAAAACAATTATGAAACCCACATTTGAGATGCCACTGACGAAGGGTAAGACCAAAGTGAGGAGTTCATGACGAGAATATTTAAAAATCCCGCTTTTATGAACTGTTCAAAAATTTCAATTACATTACCTACACTTGTCTATATTTATCATTGCGTCAAGATGTACCTTTCTGCAGAGGAGGATTTTGAAAGAGAAGATTAAAAATAGTCACATTCATGGCACGTCCCTCAAAGAACAAAACGAAAACGACGATGACGATAACCGTGTAGGCGCTCGCAATTGCCATGTGAATTACAAAATGTTCTTTGATGAATAATTCGGGAATGAAGATAGATTGGATGAACCGAATGGTGATGTAGAGCCAGTCAAAAATGACCACAAAATATTTAAAGTTCCAGGCAAATCTCTCCTTCCGGTGAATGGTGCCAGTGAGGAGGTTGACATTAATTGGGAGAAAATTAAAACGGGAGGCCCAATGAAGCGCTAGAAAATTAAACCGATTTTCTTCCTTTGTCAACATTTCGATTCAAGTGAACAATGGGCCCTCTGGGATGTTTTCAAATTTTCTGAAATGTTCGACAGACTTCAGCTAAAGGCCTGTACATTGAATGTACATTAAATTATTTTAGTAAAATTTTAATGAGAAATAATTACTTTGTTGACACTTTGAAATGACTACAAATTTGTGTTATTAAAATAATTTTGGGGATAGTAATCATCATAAAGAGACTTTAAGTATAGATCACAATTTAATGCACGCCTACTCAATTTTCTATTTTTGAACTCTACTTCAAATTAGGTGCTTTTATAAGAACCCCGCCCAGTTTATTGAGAAATTACCGCGCTGTTTTGTCGGGTTGAAACTTTGTGGAATGAGAGACCTCGAACGCTGGATCATTTCTATAAGGATCTGAATACAAATTTCCAGATTCTTTTGGATAAAACTCGTTCCGAAAATTTGGATGTTACACATAAGAGTATACACACATGAAAGTATGTGTCTGTAACAAGGGGCCCCTCACCCAGTGGCGAAGTGAGAACTTTGACTGTGAAGATTCGGGTTGGAATCCAGTGGCCCATACAGGTCTACAGCTGCAGAAAGTAATTTGTGAAAGCCCTGGCAAAGGTGAACGAAACTGGTTAAAAATTCAAAACAAATATCAGGGACAAAGAAAATTATCGTAAACATGTTTGCTTCAAGCATGACCCTACAACAATCAATAGCTAAATCTCCGGGGGTCAACCAGACGATCTTTGTCCAAAAAAAGCTGAAGTTTTGACACGGGACCTTTATAGAAATGATGGAGAGGTTGAGATTTATCATCTTACAAATTTTTAGTCCGATAAAACAGTAACAGTAATATCTCAATAAACTGCGCGGGGTTCTTCCCATTTAATTGAATCAAAAAGAAGAGCCATTATTTTGTATTTTGTCTAATTCACTTGTGCAATTTCGCCATTTTGTTGCTTTTTTAAAAACAAAGTAAAATTGGCATTTTGGGTTGTTGACAAGAAAGAAAATAAATTAATGGAGTACTCCATTTCGTTTAACGTTAAACGTGACCTCGCTCACGGTATATCATGTGAGCAAAGAGTCTTTGTATTTTGATTTTGAGTCCTTTGTTTTTAGTAGAAAAATTTAATTAGCAAATAAAAAATCTTTTGGGGGTATTATATGATTCTATATGGGTGACCACCTCAGGCAAGTCAAAATCCGGGCCATTTTTTTAAATGTTTTCACACAAAAAAGATAAAACTTTTTGAAATAAAACCTCGAGAGCAGTTTAGCAATAGACAGTTTTATACAAAAAGTATTCTACTTTGTGATCAATTCACTAAAATGCTAATTATTTTAATGACTATGACAGTAAAATTTATTCGATACTTGCCAACAGTTTTGGAGTAAATACTAAATTATGAATTTTAATTTAAAAGCTAACACTTCCTGCACGAGAAATTTTCACTTTACCATACCAACCACTACTGTCGCCAAAATACCCGTGATGGTTTAAGATTAAGAGAAAAGTGAAAATTTTAAGTCAAGTAAATTTTAGCTTTTAAATTAAAATTCATAATTTAGTATTTACTCCAAAACTGTTGGCAAGGATCGAATAAATTAAATTAAGATTAAAAAAAGTTAAAAATTTTTGGCTGACATCAATTTTGTCCATTTACAAATCATGTGTACCGTTTAAATTGCGCAATTTATTTGAGTAGTAAAATTATTGTGAAATGTTTTGATGAACACAAAGACAAAATGTTCGAAATTCTTTTTTTGTTTATTTAAACTGACATTCTTATCAGCTACAGACTGGCAGTGGACATTAGCCATCGGACAAGAGGTAAACCAGGAGCTTCAAAAATCCAAAGGGTGTTCAATTCAGCTTGGCACTTGAACTTAATTCCACTTGACCATTTTAATTATAAGTATTTTAGTCTATCTAATAGTCAATTAAATTGAGAATACAACGTATATCTTTTTAATTGTACAGTTCAAATAAAATCACTCACAGCTCTCAGTTAAGTGTCGGCGCTTTGACGAGACCGTTTAAAATTATTTTTGAATTTTGTTTCTTAATTCTTGTACAGGGTGGCACATAACCTTTTGCACCCCCCCCCCTACAGCCTAAACTACAGGCACTAGAAAAAATCCAAAAA
>JAQIVZ010002656.1:0-19134 GCA_034700945.1 Arrhopalites spinosus | reverse complement strand
TTTATAATTAATATTATATTAATTTTTTATAATTAATATTATATTAATTTTTTATAATTAATATTATATTAATTTTTTATAATTAATATTATATTAATTTTTAATAAAAATTAATGTTGTTCATGTTTCAACTTGTTTTAGAATCTGAGATTCCCTGATGAACTTTACTGGTCAGACGTGACAATGGGTTTCATGAACGGCGGTGGAATACGGTCATCTATAGACGAGAGATCAAAGAATGGATCCATCAACACTGAGGATGTACTTACTGTCTTACCATTTAGAAATACTGTCGACTTGATTGAAATTAAGGGGAAACACATCAAAGCTGCCTTTGAATACTGTGTTGAAGGGTATGATCCAAAGGGTCATCATCTTGCTGGGAAGTTTCTTCAAATCTCTGGTAAGTCTCATCATCACATTCTTAAAATAATCCTTCATTGAGCGTAACATAAATAATTTTTTATTGCTCAGGAATGCGGGTTGTCTACGATCTGAGTCAACCAGAACAATCTCGTGTCAAATCATTAGAAGTTTTATGTAAAAGATGCCGAGTCCCATACTTTATTCCCATTGACCTTGACGAAGTTTATAAAGTGGCTGTGCCCACATACATTGCCAAAGGTGATGGACTTTAAAGCATATTAATAACTTATTTAAAAAATTCATATCTTAAAAATGTATAGTCACTCCTAATGTTTATTTAGTACTTCTATACTTTATGCAAAGGTTCTAATTTTTGTTTCTTTTATAAAATAAAAATCCAAAGGTGGTGATGGATTTGAAATTTTAAAGAGGAATACCATCAAACGTCATGAAAATGGTGAGAGACATTCTTTCACAATTTTTTATTTTAGACATTAAGTCATGAGGACCAGGTGGTCTTTACTAATAAAAATAGGGAGAGATTTTCTTGATGATAATTTTGTGGAGATGATCATGTATCACATTTTTGCACAGGAATTTTGGACTCGGACTTGATGGTACAGTATATAAAATCCCGGAACCCTTTAATTCAAGGAGTGGAGGGAAGAATTCAGTTTTATGAGGCCTCGTCACCTGCTCCTAGTCAACATTCGATGAGCTTCACGAGCGGCGTCTATCTCCTTTTTATTTGTATTTATAAATACTTGCTCTAGACATAGTAATTTTCTTCAAGGTTGAAAGTTGAAATTAACAGATTATAATTGCCTTCCCCTTCTTCTCTCTCCCCATCTTTGTGCCAATATCGTGCAATTTTGTTTTTGTGTAATGTGAGAATATTTGTGGGTATTCTTTAGCTTTACAAATTTTTTTTGACCATCTTTAGACTCCTTGCTATGTGCTAAATTAATTATTTTTTAAATTGTGTTTTATTCTATTTTAGTTTGTGATTTTTTAAATCTTCTTCCCAACTTCTCATTTCGTTTTTAAGTGTTGAAATTTCATTTTAAAGAGAAGGAATTTTAATGAAAAGATGAATTTATTTGTTTTACAAAAAACTTGCCTATATGTATTTTACTAATTATTGAAAATAATTGTATTGCATTTAATTTACACTCAAAATCTGTTCATGTTAATTTTTTTTTTGAAAAAATAAAAAATAATTATAAGACACAAAATACATGTGAACATTTTGTCTCATTTCAAAGTAAATTTAAATACGTTGACAATTTAATTAGTTTATTCATTGAATTTCATCACTTTAGTCAGTTGATTTAAACTTGTATTTTGTACTGCTGGACAGTTAAATGAGAATTTAAAATAATGAATTAAATTAACAGTCAATTTAAATTCAAAGTAATTTTTGGTGTTGACCTGAGGTCAATTTTTCATGGAGATGTAATCACAATGTAATCTCCCTTGTGGTCATTCTTGAGATCATTGACGTTGACGGATTGAGGACATGTGACGGAAATGAGTCCCTGGACAACACCATGATAATATTTAATGGCCAATTTATTCTCATCAGGGTCATAGAAGGCATGGATGGTCGCATGGAGACTTGGAGTTGGATCTCTTAGAAGACTGACACGAATTTCCAAGCCATTCTTTGATGGTCCACTCCCATTGACAAATAAAGTGTCCAGAGCCATTCCGTGACCTTTGACGTGAATGCAGTAACCATTATAGTAGGCTGTGTCATCAACTTGAGCCAAGGGAATTTTGTCAGTCTCAACCTTTGTTGACTGACTCACCACTTCAAATGTCTCTTCAGTGACTTCAACATCTTCTGGGTCATCTTCCTTATTTTCTTCCCCTTCTTCTTCCCTGCATTGAAATATTTTTAATTTTATAAGTAAATTATCATATACAATAGTAATTTAAAATTTTCTCAAGTACCCAAAGATAAAATCAGCACCAGCTTGAAGCCATTGGGTTCCTTTGGTGTAGGCTGCAGAGAGAAGATTGTTGACCCCAATCTCGTTGGACTCGGAAATTTCTTTAGAGGTGACAATGTCACCACATCCCTCACATGTGGGTTCTGGCTCATCCTGAGAAATTGACTTGTCCTTCTCTTCGCGGGTTAATGGGAGACTTGAGAGATGTTCTGTAGTGTCTGGATAACTTTCACCTGGATTCAACGTCTTGTTCTCTGCAAGGGATTGACTCACAAGATACTGAAGAGTTGGAACTGTTGTTGTTGTGGGGGATAGGAGACTGTCAGCTCCTTGAAAGACTATTTTTAAAGTGTCCATGTTTCTAAGAATTTACTTTGTGAGATTTTTTACTAATAATATTGATTCAAATACCCCCTAGCTATAGACTAGTTCGAAGAGGTCATCCTCCATTTTTATTTGACAGAGTGCTTTCTTTATGGAGCAATGCATTGCACATTTTGTTCTTTTATGAAATTGAATGAGAGAGTACAATTTTTGTGTGTTAGTCAGATTTTTACAGAATTAATTTCTATGTCAACAGTTTAATGATGAGAAAATATTTTTCTGTGCTCAATTTGGAAAGCATCAAATCTCAATTCTGTCAAAGTATACTGGCTAGGGCACATTCCCGGAAACATTCCCAAGTCAGAATTTTTTTGCACATTTTAAAAACGTCAGTTTATTTATAACATAAATAAAATACCTAATTGACGACAGTGTGGACTTTATCAATTTTGCTGTGTTGTGTAAACTGTTTACAAAGTACGATAAAGTTCATTTATGTACAATAATTTTTTGAGAGCTGACGGGTTCCAATATTCGTTCATAAGACTTATGTGTCGAGAATCGTCTCATAATCTAGATTAAAATATACATTTACTTAGAAAGATGTAAAATAAAAGGATATTTGACAAAAACGAACCTTTCAATTCTTCTAATTCGTAATTAGCAACTATATTTTTGGACCAGCTCAAGTTTTTTCCCATTGATCTTGAAGTAGCTTTTTGTATGTTCTCACATGTAATGAAGGCAGACATGTCACATGTCTGCCTTCATTACAAAACGATCAGTTACATAAGCAATCCATTGCATGCTTTGTTCATTTTTACATGCGTAATCATTTCATTTTTAATGGCCAAAATGAGTTTTGACAAAATCAAAATTAAATTACTTAATTTTTTGTTAGCTATAAATTCGTGCTAATAGTTAATCATAAATATCTCTCTAATACAGAATTTGAAATGAACTACAAAATATTTTAATAAGAGGAAGTTCAATATCCGCTTTCATGCAAGAAATAATTTGTATAAATTAATATTATTAAAAATACCACAGTTCATGAGATTTTCAAGGCAAAGAGACATTTTGTCAAAATCAATTTTATACACAATAATCAATGGCAAATGAATTGAATCATGCGACAATTGATAAATTATTGAACAATGGATTTAAAATTGCACACAGTGAAAGGATTGAAACTGACCTCAACTTGTTGATACATACTAACGAGGTAATTACAATCATCTGTAATTGATTGAGGAAATTTTTATTTATTTATTTATTTATTATTACAAAATCGAGCATTAAATTAATTTTTGCATGTTTAGTCCAATATTATGTCATCTAATTGTATATACACGCACATGCTGGACCCTTTCAAAGATTTAATTGGTGGTAAAACTGAAAACCCTATAAAAAGAGAGTGAACCATCATTTTGCATCTTGAGTATCCTCACCATCATCAATCAGTACGTTCCTTTTTTGCCAAATATTTCTGGCTAGAAAGTGACTACTTTTCACTCAAAAAACCAGTAACAAGAAAATCGTCAATATCACCAAATACTCGTCGACATGAAATTGTCAATCATTTTAGCTGCCATTGTATTGGCCACAGCTCTTCTCCAGGTAAATAAAAGTCATATTTTGTCCCATTTAATTGTAAATCAGAGCATGAATATTTTTTTTTTTTTATTCTTCTCAGGTTGAAGCCCAAAAGAAGAAGAAAGGAGGACAAGGAGGTAGTGGTGGAATGGATATTATAAATATGGTAATGGGAGTACTAGGAGGAGGAGGAGGAGGAGACATGATGAAGGTACACATTTATTTTTACTATTAAAAAGTTTTTTTTCTTTTTAATTAAAATACTTATTATTATTAAAAACAATTTGCAGGGTATACTTCCTTTGCTTCAGGGTATGGGTGATGTCGACTGTTCCTCATTCCTCAGTGGTGTCTTGGGTGCCTGTCTGAGCGACTTACAAAAGTAATTAAAAAGACATCAGAAGATGTTTATTGTGTCTCGGAACTCAGAATAATACAAGGTTGCTAAAATTTAGCCACCTTGGAATAATATTGGGATAGACTCTGTAATATAATTGAGCATTGATAACACTTGTTATTAATTATATAAACATTGTTATTTTCAGAAAAAAATGATCATGGGTATACTTGTTATTATTACAGAGCTTCCAACTGCGGAAGCAAAATGACCTTAAACTGTTGCAAGAGTAAGGGCGCTCCAAGTGCTCTCCTGAACCAATTCACTACTGATGGTACTAATTGCAACGCACTAATACCCGCCCGTATGAAGCATTTCGTACCCATAGCGAAAAATGCGTTGGAAACTGTGTTGAAAACGTTGAAGGTAGTGTAAAGAAGCCCATGCCACTACAGTACACACATAATGATGATCTTGTCATATGTAGTTGTGGCCTCAACAAATTAGGATGAAGTAATCAAATATGAAAAGCAAATTAAATGTAATTGTCAAAAAAAATTCTTAGACATATTTAATTTTAACAATAAAATGACTTTATTAAACCGTGATCATATGATAATAATGAATAAAACAACTATTTAAATGCGTCTTATATTAATTATAATATAAAAACTGCATCAAAGGATTTCAAATTTTAAGTTACCCACAGCAAAACATGATTTTTATTCACTAGTGGAATTCTCATCTGGTTTCTCCTTTTTTATAAATTCTTTTCCACACTTAAGATCTTTTACTGGAGATTTTATTAAATCTTTCACACGATCAACAAACCTCGCAGTCGCATACCGAAAAATTTCCAAATCAGCCTAGAAAAATCAGAACAAATTCATAAACAATGAGACACTGTCAGTACAAACATTTCATTGAATCCTAATACATAAACATTATTTATTTTAATGTCTTACTTGATTGGATGCTTCCACTGCCTCAGATTGCTTAAGCACTTCTTTGACTCGATTTAATTCTTCTTTGACCATGTCCTGAGATATTTTGAGTTCCCCAACTTGAAAGTACAGAAACAAATAAGTTATTAACTGAAAACACAGATTAAAATACAATTATGGCTCTTATTTCACACTTTTGCAAACAAAATATTTTACAGTTCACTCTTCAGTTGAAGATACATGTTGTGCAAAGACTGTATGTGCTAAAAAGATGTCCACATTTTTTAATATTTGTATAATGAATTGTAAAGTACTTTGTGTAAAAAGCAATTTGCCTCTTCAAATCAACCATAATAAAACTAATTTCACACATAAAACTGTGAATGGTAACCATAATTATTGTACTTACTTTGTACTTTTGCTTCATCTAAATAGTTCACACAAGTTTTAAAAATCAAATTTAATCATTAAATTGAGTTAGAGTTTGACAACAATCATATAATATTTATTTGTGAATATTTGATTTCTACTTACTAAGTGAATTTTTATACAGCCTCAATTTGGAATCCAATGACGCTCTTTCTTTTTCGCTTTTCTCTAGCTGGTCCCTGAGTTTTTTTATATCAACTAAAGTAGCATCTCCATCACAAACAGCTGTGACTAAATAAAATTAAAATAAAATAACTGACAAACTTGTATTATAAAGAACAAGAAAGTATGACAAACTTAACAAATATTGTTATATAACTAACCTTGCGCCAAAATTGACTCCGTTTCTTTCTTTAAAGTGTTATCACTTTCAGAATGTAAATTCATCTCTTGAAATTCCAAACTCTCAGAGATGCTACATCGTGTTCTTCCAAAAATTGGCAAAAATGTTTGGTTTCCTAAATTTGACAGATATTCGTAAAAATTATTAACCATGTACTTATATGTCTCAAACTTCAAAACTTAATTTACAATTATTACCTTGTGCTAGCTGCTTGAGACTCTCTTCAGTACAATCGTCCCTAGCTGTCAAACTATCAAGGTTGCTCGAATTTTCGTCACTAAAAAATTAAATAGTAAATTGACATCAGATTAAGTAATTTCAATGAATGTAACATCATAAATAGTCTGTATTGTAAGGCAATGTCTAGACAGAAATACTTTGCATATTCTTACATGTCAGTCCATTTCCGGTAGTGTAAAACTCCCTTCACGACCACTTTTTGAACTAATTTACGAATCTGAAAGAAAATAATAAACATGAGGAATACAATCAAAACTGAAATGGAAAGCTTGTTTTTTTCTCGTTTTATGACAATTGACAAAGTAATGTAAATACGTAAAAATTACCTGTGCTCGAGTCAGCCCAAGATTAAGAGAAAGACAAAGATCTTCCAAGTCTCCATCAGTAATGTAGCCACATCTTGTGTGATCAAAGAAAACAAAAGCCAGCAACAAATGTGGGTCAATTGTTTTTACCGTTGACTTTGTTGTTCCAGTTACACTTGAGGAAGACGAAAGTTTTCGCTTTTTTGTTTGACTCTCTTCCTTGGAGCTGAGACCATTTACTCCTTTATCGTCTTTGGCATCCTACAAATCAATCAAATAAAGCTCAACATTTTCCCCCATCAACGTATAAACGCGACATTAAAATCAATAAGAATTTTCTTTGATGGTATAAGGCAATTATTAGTTTATAAAAAAACCATACATCGTCTTTTTTTGTATCCTCAGTCTTTGAAGTCTTGGAAGCAATTGTAGAGGATGGATTACTGCCTACCTTTTTAGCTTGATAAACTAGTTCTCGATAAATACGAAAGGCAAAATCACGTTGAAGCATCTGCACAAAAAAGAGAATATACGACATATATAAATCAAAATCAATTTTTGTCTTAGTTTTCTTATAATACTGTTGTCATTATTTTGCCACATTGTTTATCACTTATAAAAGTCTATAAAAAAAGTACAAATAAATATTTTACTTCGTGGAAGAATTCGGCACACAGTGAAACTTCAAACGACTGTTCTTTATTATCTGCTACACGATAGTCCCTAAAAATGACATCGTAAATGATTATCAGTTATGTACTAAATAGCCTTGATTTATAATAATGTGCACTGCACAGTATTTTAATAAAAAGTCATCAAGTAGCTCACCTGAGTGTGTTTAAGCTGTGGAAAAAATAATAGCGAAATTTTTATTGGTGGTTTAAAAATTTATATCAAAGATTTCTGTGTTTAAATATTTATAAAATTATAAGACAACTTACCTGTGTTGATTACAATCAAATACACCAGATTTAGCTGTATGTGAAGGATGCAAAAGTAAGTGTGAAGACTTTGGCAAAGTATAGCGTCTTTCCCATATTTTCCGAGTTTTTTCATTATCACAAATATCCGAGGTCAAGAAAACAGGGACTTGAACTGTTAAACCTGACTTTTTGTTTCCATTAGTTGATGGCGCAGATGACGCAGATGTGTCTCCACTACTCCCATTTTCATTGACTTTGATAGTCCGGTCATCTGATGGCAGCTTATCTCCATTTTCTCCTCCTTCCACAACAACACTTTTCTCATTTTTCAGCGGAGAATCTAATGAAGACTTATGAATAGAAGACTCACTGTCTTTTATTGTACATGACTGCTCAACTTCTTGTACAGACTCTGTCAATTCCCCTTCAGTGTGAATAGCACTGGCGACAACTTCCATTTCAACTGGATGAACAGATTCAGTAACTTCCATAGGTTCATCAACCTTACTCTTGTCATCATTGGATTTTTCAACATTCTGAGCTAGTTTCTCTGCAGATTCTTCTGCTTTTAATGTTTTAAGTAATCGAGTCATTAACTGAGATTTTAAGCCTTTGGTAGATAGTCCACGTCTAGATAGTTCCTCTTTCAACTTGGGGACCTGTACAAAACAAAAATATTGGCAATCAATAATTAAAGATTTGCAATGTATAGACTACTTTAGTAGCTTTAATAAATTTAATATAAATTTCTTACAGTCATATGTTTTGGATCAAGTAGACTGAAATGAGTTCCCTTATTCTCCTCTTTGGGTGTGATTTCCTCGTCAGCTTCCTCAATTGTAGTATCCTTCTCCAAGTTGTCACTACTTGCATCAATTTCAACGACAGCTGGAAAACTACTTTCACTCTCAGAGACGTCAGTTGTAATTTTTGGTACATCACCCACAATAGCTTGCCCTTCTGAATCCTTATTTGTGTTCTTTTCTCCTTCATTATTTTGATTATCCATAGTCTGCACCACTTCATTCTCTTTTCCTTCCACTGGTTCTTTTTTGATATTTTGAACGACTTGGGTTGCAGGAGTTGAGGGCAGATCACCATAAATGTCAAATTCCTCATGATTTTTGTCAGATGTATCCATCTCTTCTTTAAGTTCACCATCTTCAACTTCAGCTTCTAAAGCCTAAATTCACAATAAAAATTTATTATTACATGAAATGACAACTTTTTTCACTGCTTTTTTAAAGAGAAAATAGGTACTAGAAAATATTTCCCATTTGAAATTAATCCAAAAAAGTTTTTTTTGAATAAACAAACTTGTGAAATTCAAAAATAAAATAAATAAGTACTATTCATTGATTGAGTAAAAATCAACAAACAATCTACAAAAACAAATTTGATGACTCCCTTAAATTTTAAACGTTCCAGAAACTTTTTTTTGAAAAGTATTACATACATCTACGGCCAAACACATTGAATTTAAAAAGCAGAAAAATAAGATTTGACTACATTACATAAATATCATGAATAGTAGTAACACATATACTCTTTTGAAATAAAAACTGTCCTCTGTTTACTACAAAGACCAACTAATCACTCCAAGTACACACACACACAACATACAAGTATATACTATTTGTGGAATAGAATAGTAAAAAAGAATGACGTTCTTATTTACAAAAGATTTTTTTTTCGTATATACAGTTAATTATTTACGTTTATGAGAGGTTTTCATCTGTAGGTTAATTTTTTAAGAAATTCGAGTGCATAATAAATTCTTGTAACATACAAAGCTTTTAAAATTTTTCTTGTTAAAAAAAAGCATATTATGTGTCTAATATCTACACAGCATGCAAATTATTGACATTGTTTTTTAAAAAAAAGTCCTACTCTCTGGTTAAGAGTAGTAAATTATAAAAGTACACCGAGAAATGATTGAGATTTGAGAGAGAAAGGATTACTACATATAGTCAAGTAATGGACCACATTGAAATATAATGTGTGAGAAATTTTAATTTTTTGTAAAAAAAGCATGTAATGATCGTCTCAAAAGCAAATCAGCCACCTCCATCTTCACCAATGACTTTATATGTGGGCTGCCCAAAGTTGTCTTGTCTCCTCCAGAATTCTGCTGCTGAGAAGAGGTTGTCCCACTGTCTCCAGAGTTCTCATGATTTGGGGTGTTCTCACTACCGTTGACCTTAGAATTTCGATCCTTGACAATGTTTGGATTTTTCCCTTCCTCCGTCTTCTCCTTGTCCACATGGAGTGCCTCTTTGTACACCTTCTGAATTTCCTCCCATTCTTTTCGATTGGGAAGAGCAGTCCATAGATTTGGTAGAAGAACAACAACCGTCTCAAGAATCCCACTACTTCTTCGATAGTAAAGTTCCATAAAGCGGTACCTGCGGAAATATGTGGGTCAGAAAGAACAGAGAACCAAAAAAAACACGTGAATATTCAGAATTTTCCCCCTTGTCGTCGTTCTCATTAACTGTCTCTCGCCACTCGTCTCCTTTGATCCCATTTTTAGATATAAATGTTAAAAAAACATCAACTGATGAATTCTACTCCAGTCAGAAAGTCTCCCCATTGGATTGGATGGCAAATCATCATTTGGGTTGAATACCACAAGGAAATAATTATTAAACACGCCTATCTACTATATCATCATTGAATGTGAAAGCTGTCATCAATCTCAAAATTTATACAAATTAAACTAGCGCTCTCTCCCCCACTTTCTTGCTTGCAAATTGAATTGTCAGCCCCAGAGTGCAAAAAATCTTTTCTTTTTTTAATAATAATCGTGTCATCAATAATAATCCAATGGTTCCTTTTTTAAATGTTTTTGAAAATAAGAAATAAAACATCGATATAAGTAAATTATGGTCATAAAATGTTGATCTAATTTTGTCCGAGTCATTAGTAATTTGATCATCATGATATGTCAACCTTACATATAATACACATTTATATATGATTATGTAAAGCCTCATCTACATAAAATAAAATTTTATAAATCAAGTTTAAAACAAGAGTGCAAAGTAAGAGAAGCGTACCATTTTGTACAACGTCGAAGATCAAGTCCAGTAAGGGCCTTACAAGTTCTGATGGCTGTATTTATTAATACTTGTGGCGACTCTGAATTTTGACCGTCTAGAGAAGGACTCCAGGCACCCCCAATTATCATGGTTTCATTCTTGGACATCTTAATAAAGGATAAACAAATACAATAAATAACCTCATAATTAATTTGAAGCATTTTTGTCATACGACTTCTTACCTTGGTGCCCACAACAAAATTTAGTAATCGATTTAAGTGTTGAAGGCTGACATCAGATTCTGCTGCAAGTCCACATGCCTTTTTATACAAATTGGCTTTGTTTGGTGTAGACAACAGGATTACTTTAACTTTCAAGGAATCGCTCTCATCTGGCGGAGTTAATGAGACACTTGGGCTAATATCATTTCCAATATGATTATTGGAATTTCCTGTAGAACAAGTATACTCTTCAAGTTCTACTTTCTCTGGGTAGCGACGAAATATATGAACAGGGCACGAATGAGTTAGATCTAATGGGATGTGTAAGGGTAAAGTTTCTTGCCAGCTACATTTGGCCAGAAAAAAATCGGACGGAATGTACAAATTTTTGTATCGACGCTTCAACTCGCTGACATTGACTTGAGTTCTAAATTATACCAAAATAACATTATGTCACAACAATAAACAACAGAAAACAAGAGTTGACCTGTCAAATTTAGTGAAAAACTACTTACTCATCCAAAGAAATTTTTGGCAATTCCCAGCCGTAACGGGGTGTCGGCCTACTCAAGACAGCCAATCGTTTCGGTGAAGGTGATCGTGATTTTGTACGTTCACGACTTGTGGTATCCAAATTTTCCCGAGGTTTCTCTTTTGATCGACTTCTCTTTCGACTATCTCTTGGTGGAATTGGACTTCGATTACGAATGGGTCTAGTTGAAGACGTGTCATTTTTTTCCTTCTCCTTGTCATTCCTGCAAGAGAATGAGACAATATGAAGATTTAATTGTTCAAAAATGTTTTGAGTGTGTACACTATAAACTTTTAATGGAATACATAATGTAAAATTTAACATTCATACGTTTTTATCCCATCATCTTTCCCACGTTTACTACTTCTCTCATGACTTCTTACAGTTTGCCTCTCCCGTTCACGTTCCCGTTGTTTCTTGTCTTCCATGGATCTTTTTTCTCGTCTGTCCTTCTCTCGGTCTCTTTCTCTTTCACGGGCATCCCTCTCTCTCTCTCTTTCACGAGCATCTCGTTCCCTATCTTTTGCTCCAACATCTCGATTCAATGAATTCAATGATGGAAGTTGTAATGGAACAGCAGACATTGGCAATTGCATGGGTAATTGTAGATGTTGCATACCATGCGAGTGAGCATCGACCATTGGTGGTAATGAAACCATGTTTATGGATGACGTAGGTGTTGTTATGCACGGTGGTGGTGGTCGTGTCATAGGCGCTCTTGAGTGTGCAATGACTCTGGAGTCTTCTGCTCGAGACATATTATTGTTATTTCTTCCACCACCATATGGAGAATTTGAATTTGATACGGCACTTGAATTTGTGGGATAACGGTTAGCTTGTGATTGCTGAACTCCAGATTGTGACATGACATTTTGATTCTGTGGTTGATTACTCTTTGCAGTACTTGTATTAAATTGATTCATATTGATTAGAGAGGCTGTGGTGTGCTGAGCTGCTTGTAATACTGACTGATTTGCTTGTGATGATAGAGTCATTTGATTTGGCTGTGGAGATAGTGGTTTACCCGGATTGAGATTCATATTACCACCCATAATACTCCCACCCATATTTACAATTTGCACACGTGTTGCGTTCCAGTGAAATGGCATCGTGGGATTGAAGTCAGCTATTTATTAAAATAAAACTTTGAGTAAATAATAATTTAAATGTAGTAAGATTACTAGTAAAGAGAATTTTCTAACCTTCAACAAGAACTCGATCGCCAGGTTTCGGTAGAATAGGACCCTTTACCACACTCATATGAAAAAAAACATCCTCATCTATGAATCCAAAGTCATCATGATGAATCTTTGTGACCTGTCCAGTGAAGACCCGTTGCTTTGCTGCTTGTTGAGGCTGTTGTGTTGTGGGAGGTTGGGTTTGTATGCCAGCTGTGTTTGCAAAAGTCATCCCACAAACAGACAATGGCGTAATCAAATTAATGGATTGACTTTGATTTGCAGAAGGAAGAATCTGTCCAACACCAACTGGAATGCATGGAAAAAGAAACAATTTAATTTTTAAAAAAATTGGTTGTTGTTAAAATTATTATTATGTCGATTTTTTACGAAATATATGACCCATAGTTGTCTCTTATCGTTTTAAACTACATAAAAAAACTTTAAAAAACCACAAAAAAACCCCTACATTACATACGCTACTCACTTTGTTCTGTCAAAAAGTTGACATTCAAATTAGGAAAATTTGATTGTTGTTGCATCAAAAGTTGTTGTTGTGGGGCTCCGCCCAATTGAATATTTTGCATTTGTAATTGAGGATTATTTGGATCTGGAAATGTCATGTTGTGACCAGCTTGGAACTGGAGTTGACTTTGGGTAAAATTAAAAAGCTGTGGAGTCAAATTGACTTCAGACTGTGATTGCAAATTTGTTCGTTGACCTCCACCAGAAGGAAGACCCGGTTGACCTTTCGAGCCTATAGATATTGTAGAAATATAAAAGTCACATTATTTGCAATATTTTGCCATATTATTGTATTTTGACAATGATCTTTTGTTAATTATTTAAGTAATTGTCTTTGACTATTGGTTTAAATGTTTCAGATGTAACATGAATAACATCGATTGTCAACATCATGTCCACATTGTAACAATGCTGATATGATAGTTGATCATAATTAAAGAAAAACAATGCTTACCGTAAAATGACATTGTCACAAAATGCCTTAAAACAACTTCCTTAGTTAAAGATTATTCTAGTAAAAAATAACTCCACTAAAAATGACGTCCTAGATATGAAATCTTTAACTATTAAATGACAATCAGTCCATCATGTCAATGATGTGACACACTATCCCCGCACTAAACTCTTACAGAGATGCCGATTGGGGTCTTCAATCTTTTGACCAATCTTTTTTTTTGCCCTTCAATCTCCAATCTTTGTCCGAGGAGGCACCTTCAATCTCCTTCAATCTTTTGCGCGAGGTCTAGACGGCCCTTCAATCTTCTTCAATTTTTCGGAAAGATTGAAGGAAATTGTCAATCTTTCCAATCTTCAATCTTTTTTTTCGTTGAGACTTGGCGCTTAAACAAGGTTATTTTTTAATGTTTCTAAGCAATTAGTTAAGTTAAAATGTGAAAAATTGCTGGACTTGACATTAAAAACCTCTCAAATAGATGCACAATTAAAAATCAATCGAATTGTCGATGAGAGTTAACTTATTATGACGATGGGAAACTTTATTTGTGACAAGAATCCTCTCATGCACTTTCGCATGAGAGCACGTAAAAATTTTGCAAAACTCATAAAAAACATCAAAGGCATTGTCAGCTAAGAAATTTGTAATTATTGACAGTCACTTTTGACTTAAAAGCGACAAAATTTGAGTCATTTTCTAATTTTATTTGGAACTTCCTTGATCGTGCCAGTCTCAGCAAAGAAAAATAAAGATTGGAAAAGATTGGACCAATTTCCAATCTTTCCCCTTCAATCTCCCTTCAATCTTTCTCACCTCACAATTTTTCCCCTTCAATCCCCTTCAATCTTTTGGCCAATCTTTTCCCCGGCCCTTCAATCTCAATCTTTCCGAAAAATTGGGATTGAAGAAAAGATTGACAATCTTTTGGACCCTCAGAAAGATTGGAAATTGGAATCAGGCATCTCTGAACTCTTATTAAATTTAATTGAACTTTACTTTGAATCTGTCTCTACTTCTCAATGAGAGAAGTTCTCATGCTTTAGTTCAATGCTCCGTGTCTCACCTTTTCGAATGATGAAATGAATCAACGATTAATAAATGCACAAAAATTTTAGACTCATTATAATTTTCACCGCCATATCCAATGCCCGTCGGAGAACAAGATTCAGTGAGTTTCTTTCATTAATTAAATTGTCAATTATTTATACAGGAGATGATAAAGATTTTATTATCTTTTGCTTTCATGTTGATTTATGGAAGCAGGTCACAGTCAACGTTGGAGCCGGTAAAATTTATAAAGATTCTTGTTTTATAGAAAGCTTCATAGTACAGACTTTATTTTGTTTTGAAAGTCTTTAATGACGTTTCAATAATTTTTTTAATTCGTGACCTTGATGACAAAACTAGTCATACCAAAAATGGCTCAAAGAGGAAGAGAGGTGGAATCATAAATTTATCATCCGGTGCTGGAATTGAACCTATTCCATTCGCTGCATACTGCATACTCAGCGTCAAAAGTTTACGTCAATTATTTTAGTGATGCCTTACGTAGGGAGTACCAAAAATTTGGAATTACTGTGCAGTGCCTTACACCATTTTACATATGTATGATTGACCATTATTTCCATATTTTATATATTGTGATAAAAAATTGAATTATTACTCATATGAATGTTTATGATTATAGCGACCAACTAACTTCTCTGACAGGATGGTCAAACCATCATTTTTTATTCCCAATTCCAAAGGGTATGTTGCATCCGCACTTTCTACTTTTGGAATTTCTGACTCCTGTGTACTGTATGGGATATCTACCACATGCTATCCAGGTAATAACATGAGATAATATTTGACATTTGATCTCAAAATATTGTACTTTAGAATGATTTGCCATTATTTATGTATTTCACAGCATGGAGGACTCAACATCATTCCAAGAAGTTTGTACCGTTGGTACAGTCACTGCTATCAAAAAGTTCTGCGGGTCGAAGCCAAAAAAAAAGGGGCAATGAGTAGGTCGTCGTATAATAATTTATACTAAATTGGTATAGATTTAGAATTTTCTCATTTCACAACGTCACCGAACTGAGCATATAGTACAAAGATCAAATTGTTCACATTTATGTGAAGTTTAAGCTTTGAAGTTTTTGTAAAAGTTGTTATTAAATTCAAAAAAGTCAAAGTTGAAACATTGCAGAATAGCAATTGCACTTTTTTTATTCATTGTATTTTCTTTTGAACGATTTTCAAAAGATAATGCTTAGCATTGTATGAAAAATTTCCAGCTTTGACATATTCAAAGATCACTCGGTTCACAGCAATACTTAATTGTTTATAAGACAGAAATCTGAGTGAACTTGGAACGTCACAAACAAGTTTTTGACTGGATAGTCTCAAGGCGAGATCTTTGGAAGAATTACAATAAAAAAATACATTAAAGAAAATTCATTATATAAACTACTTAAATGATAGTCTAATAAAATCTATTTGCAATATTTTTTATATCAAAATATGATAAATTCAGGCCATCTCTAGTAATCATAAGAACTTTTAAATTCAGTACTGAAACATTCCTCGTAGTGATTTCTCTTGTTCAGATCGAAAAACATTATGAACTTCGGTGACTTCATCCAAATGTTTCTTCACAGCATTTGAAGTATCTTCTACATATTGTAACACATCTGTATGCTCATTTAAAATCTTCATTATTTGTGAAACCTAGAGAAAGAGAGAAAGGAATCCGTTCATACATGCTCTTTACTAGAACTAATAAGTTTTAAAAATTTAAAGCATAATAAATTAATCTTACAGGATCCGTCTTATCCAATGGCTTATTTGAATAATTTATATGACTAATGATTTCTTTTAAGTCTTCAGTCATTTGTTGTAATTGTACATCAATATTTTCGGCCAAACTATACCTAAAAAATTAAAATTAAACTTTTATCTTTGCTTTCTCCAGGTAATTTTTTAAACTACATTAAGTAATAAATACTTACAATTGTTCTCTCTCAGGTTCCGGCACAACATTTGTAGGTATGGAGGAGGCTTCTAATGGTTCCAACAATGCTTCAAAATCTTGTTGTTGACCTTTTAAATGTTCCAATTCTCGTTCCAAATGGGTATGCTCTTGTTTTACCTTGTCGACAGCTTCATTAAGTTTAGAAATCTATTAAACGAGTGCATAAACAAATCAATGATTTCATTATAAAATTCACAAACAATAATATTATGTAAGTATGTACTATTTCATTATATAAAAAGTTTATTCACCTTTTCTCCATTTCCCATCAAGCTTTGTCCCATCCATTTACTTTGGTGGCATGTTCTATAAAGAATTTTTCTTGATCTTCCAATTCGATGGACCATTTATTAATGAGATCTTGTATTTGAAATTTAATTGACACAAGTTTGTTGAAGCAGTCGTCACTCTGTAAAAGAGTAAATAAACTATGAAAGTTTATGTAAATAAAACTTTACATTTAGTATAGTAAACAAACTTACGGGGTTGTTGTTGTCGGAGTAGCTTCCGTAGTAGCTGCTGGTGTTGAAAAATTCAATGTCGGAAGTGGAGATCCAAACATTTTAACTAAATCTTGACAAGAGTTAAAAATTTTAATAATTTTTTTGGGCAAGTTGAATTTTCCCTATATCTGACTAGCCCGCGATTCGAGGGATTTGAACTTTTATTTATTTTTGTTTTTTATCGACTTTGACAGTTTAAATGGTTTAGGTTAGGTGTGTTTTTTCTCTAATTAGATTTAAACGTCATAACATAGTATAGAATAAGTGTAGAGCTTAGTTTTGTATAAACTCAAAGTTGTAGTGCCTACTTAATACACACACACGTGGACCTAAGCATTTCCGGATTTACCCTGCATTCGGTTTTTTCCGATTTCATGCAAAAAAACGAACCTCACATTTTTGGATACAAGCATTTAATAAGTCTATCGTAGCATTTAAAAAAATGCTGCTCATGTTGTGGTAAGTCTTTTTTATTATTTAAATTTAATAATGGCGATAAGTACAAGAACAACAAGAACGAATTATTTTAAATGGGTTTATTTGTGTTCATAGTTTTACTCCTAGTACTGGTCATTAGTAGGTAAAGCATATATATAGACTAAACAGGAAATTATTCACACGAGCTACTATTACTAGTACATGAAGTCTCATTAGTCATTCTGCTCATATAATGTACTTGTGTACCAACATAGCTTAGAAATTAAGTCTTAGAAATAAGAAAGCACATTAGTTCATTTTACACTGTAAATAATATGCCATAATATGTGGTTCACATTGTATGCTTAGCTGATGGATAACTTGCTGACATTATCCTACGAAAAAAATGTGACATGATCCAGTTTTTACTATATGCCAATTATGATTTCCAATCTTCTTCATGTATCTTTTATTTATAGAGAAAACTGACACACTGCACCTAATATTTAAAATAAAATGATTGTAAATAAAATAGCAGCGATGGGTACCTAGTTCATATTGTGGGATTGTTTGCATATGACGATTCCATCAAAAAGATCATGGAATGTTATAAAAGCGAAAGTCTTTGTGGAAAAGCCCTGTCTCTCTGTCTAAAACAGCAAAAAAGTTATAAAAAAAATGTTTTTTTCCCAAGCTACAATACAAGTGACTTTACAAGCAACAACAATATGACAGTAAATATTCAAATTCTTCTGAAAAGTTCATTTTAAAGTCATGATTGTACAAGTTTGAGAGGATTTTTGGTTGATATTTCATATGCAAAAGGTAGAGTTTTGACATTTTAAACCAAGCATTTTTCTTGGACTGGATACAAGACATTTTTTACATGGTAGTTCCCTCAGAGGCACTACATAGGGTTGTACTAATAGTTTTCAGAGTTTATGAGACTGAATCAATGAAACTGGACGGTAAATAAACTTGTTCACGAGTTAGTATCATGTACAAAATGGCAATGAAAGTACACAGTATGAGGGTCAGAATCCGAGAATCGATTCAATGCTATACAATGTAGCCTTAAAATACCATGTGAGAAACCAAGGAAACTCCTTCTTGCTGAAAAACAGAAAAGTTTCTGTATGTACCTAAATAATATGCTCTTAAAACGGGTCAGTAAAACTAAGGTTAAAGTGGTCCTCGGCATTAAACTTTGGCATTGAATTGTTGGCATGAATTACAATGTACTACCCCAAATGTATGAGAGTGAATTATGTTTGTGTAAGAGCAAACCAATGAACTTGACACAATGTTTAGTACGTTCTGAGTCTATTTTTGTCAACTTTTTGTATTTGAGCTTTATACTTTTAGCTCTTGTGTATGTGGATAGTGAATATTGTTTATAATGCATTGTACAGGGTGGACTGAGGGTATGTATAATCCCTTCCCTCCCCCCCATAATATAATATCCTATACATTATATAG
>JAQIVZ010002655.1:0-19135 GCA_034700945.1 Arrhopalites spinosus | reverse complement strand
CCGTTGCCATTTAAATGGATGGCGGTGGAGACATTAAAAAATCGGAAATTCAGTTTAAAATCGGACGTGTGGAGTTTTGGGGTCGTCCTCTTTGAAATTTTCTCACTGGGCGAAGTCCCGTTCCCCGGGTGTGACTGGGATCAAGAATTTGTGCAAAAAATAATTGACGGCTATCGAATGAAGAAACCGGAATACGCATCTGACGAAATGTAATTTAATTCAAACTTGTTCTAATTTAAATTTAATTGTGTCATGTGATCAGGTACCAAATAATGCTCTCCTGTTGGGAAATGGATCCGGAAGACAGGCCCTCTATTGATGAAATTCATGACGAAATTGTCGCATTGAGGTTTCCGTTAAGGTCTGGAGGACTCGAGTACGTATAATTGTTATTTGAATCTCTTGATGGTAGTCGACCACAAATCTCACTTTAATTTTGGGTAGTAAAATTTTGTCACCCTCAATTTTAATTGTACGTTAGTCTCATAAAATTACTTTTTGAACAATTTCATGATTTAACTTTTTACCCATCGAAGCTATTGTAATAAATTAACTTATTTTTGAATGTCTTGATTAATTTTTGAAAACTAAATTATTTTTACTTTTTTAATTGTCTAAATTATTTTTGAAAACTCACAAATGGGCGGGTTACTTACGTCATTGTGAATTACTAAATTATTTTTGTACAAAGAAAAATTCATCAGGTCCTGTGTCTTAATAAATTATCTCTTGTTTCAGTAGACAAAACTAGTTGTTGCATTAGTTATTTATTTTTCTACAACGTCCACATGTTACAATTAAACGAACACGAGATGGCGCAACAATTGTGACAAGACCAATCAAGGTTTTTGTACTCAAAATTAGATATGAAAAAACAAAGTCAATTAAAAATTGACAGGCATGGAGTTGATTACATTTAACTGATAACAAATAATCGTTTCCTCTCCCCAAAAATAAATTGAAGGTTATTATTGAAAATAAATAATACATAAATTAAATCCTCTACGGATAATCATAAAGTAATAAACATGTCTGGACACGCCAAATTAACTCAAACTCCATCTGATCCGTATAATCCTTTAGTGCGGGATTTACAAAAATTGGGACAAGATGGATTCTCTCGACTCATTCGTGGGATGCTTCATACCCTCTCAAAGTCTACCAAAAATGAAACCGTTTTTGCCCATGCCTTGTTCGAAACCGGAACTTTTCTTAATCAACCGGTAATTTTTAAATCCAAAATGCAGTTATTAGTAATTAATTTTAATTAGTTATTTTCCAAAAATTTAGATGGAGGAAATAGTCGCTCAAGGAAAGTTTGGATTTGTGACGACAACGTACACTTTAGTCGCCAACAAATTTCATGTGCGCCCTCTCATAAAAGCATTGGCGCTCTCTGGGAATACTCATGTGATTGATTTAATTCGACGAGAATTGGACAAAAAAGTACAAAGGGATGCCACTAGGACCCCCATCAGTGAAGGGGCTCCCCCTATCATTGTCATCGATGAAACCGACGATCCCGTTCCGCAAGGCGTACAAGGTAATCATTTATTGACCCTTTTCAATTGGCGACAAAACCTCTTGTGATTTAATTTACAGGAAAGCCACATGCGCAGTTGGGTTATACTTACAGTTGTCCCACAGAGGGAACTGAGGCAGAGCCCTTACTTCCACAGGGACCTCCGACGAGACCCCTTTGGGAGAAATGGGGCATCGTTTTATTTGGAATCATAGTACTTGCCGCCATTGCGACATTTGGCGGAATCCTCATTTTTTCTACTACTCAATCTCTCCAAGAGGTCACCACAACCGAGATGGCCGACTATTAATTTTTTTATGGACATTTTTCGTAGAAATCGATGGCCAATAATTACAAATTACTATTTTAGATTCTTTTGTAGATGACAAAAATTTGCTAATAGACTACATGTTAAAATTTTCAAAGTCAATTTTTTAAATAAATTTTTTATTTCAAGGTCAAAAATAATTTGAATTTTGAACTAAAAAAATTAGATACATTTATGATCAGTTGAGCGACAAGTAGAGCCCTGACAGCAAATATCATGCTCACAAGACTCCCCTTGGAGACTACATTTATTACATTTTTTAAGGGGATTTGTTTTGGGGCCATAATTGACACAATAAGTCCCCGCACAACAATCATCCCTGACCCCTTCCCTACATCCTGTCTCTCCCAATTCCAAGCAAGGGACGTATTTAGAACCATCTGGATTCAGTTTGTCATATGAAATTACACATTCCGATCGACATTTCCGCATGCACGTGAACCCATGCCCACATTTTTCATTGCAGGGTACTTGCGTCATTTCAAATCCCCCAAAATGGTCCTAATTCAAGTACAGGAGGTAAATTTACATGTTTTTTTTTAAAAAAAAATTTTAAAAATACTTACCACTTTTCCAGTTCTAATTAAATCTTTATCATTGTCAGAATCTGGAATTGACCATGTCAAAGTTCCCATGAGTAGGATGATGAGTCCAATTGTTGTTGCCATTGTCTAGTAATTTTGTTAATAATTTAAAGGAAAAATTATTCGAGGGGTTTATTCAGTAAATTAGAGCACTCTTAATTTAACTGTGAGTAGCCTGAAAAAAATTGGTGGCTGTAAGTTCAACACATGAAGACCATTTGAATTTAAATTGGATCAAAATATTTTTTTTGTCCCGTTGGACAGAGTTGATGAACTCAATACCCCCTGGAATGGTGAACTCGTTTTTGGGTTTACCAATTTCTTTAGTCTTTGTGTCCTCCATTCTCACCGCATTCTTTTGAACGAAGAGTTTATTATTTGGCTGTCTACTATAAATTGACTCTCATAATTTATTAAGCTGATTCAACTTTAACTCCCTTTTGACAATTCTATCAAAGTTTTAAAGTGAACAGGAAGGTCAATTAAATCATCAGGTCATTTTGATGACAAAAAGTTTTGTCAGGTCCATTTTTTTGTGTCCGATTCACTTTAGAATTTCTCCACTTTCACTAATTTTTTTCATATAAATAAAAAAAGACACTTGGTCAGGTTACAATAAAATAAATTTGTACTCGTGGCCATTAAAAATAATACTATTTTTCAAAAAAAAAGATTAGAAACTTTTCATGAAGTACACAAAAAGCAAGTTGTTTTTGTGAAGTAAAAAAGTAGGATTTTTCTCAAGAAGCATTTTTGCCACGTGAAATTAAGTGTAGAATGCATTGCCAATGGCCAATCCACACAAAAAAAGATGAATTGCGCGGGATGAGGAAGACTTGGAGTTGTAAACAAGAAAACAAGTTTTTTATTTGACACTCGAAAGATGAATCTCTTTTATTGTCATTTACAACACACTGCAATTTAACATAGGCATAAAAACTAAATACAAAGAAAGGTGAAATTATGACATTTATCAACCAATTTAATTTTTTTTTAAATCCACTTTCCTACTTTTTCCCCTTTCTCACACATTTTTGACCCCTTTTAAAATTCTTGAAAGACATTTAAAATTATAAATAATATCATTTCTCTTTCCTTCAGTAAATCATTTGACATTTCGACAAGACAACGTGGCTGTCTTTCCATGTGGGAAGTTTAGCAGTACAATTTTTCAAAATTGTGTGAAATTTTGAAACTATTAAAAATAAATTTCATGTGTTTTAAGAGATGGTGCCACTCAAAATTTTTACTGTAGTTTTAATCATAAGTTTCACGCTAGTTAAAAAAACTAGTGGAGTAAATAATACAGAGTCAAAGATCAATGAGACAGTGACGCTCCCTACGTTTTCAGTTCCTGAAAATGCCGGCCAATCAGATTGGATTCCTTCTCCTCCCTCCGAAACTCTCATAATGGCTGACTATAGTACCATTGGTTCCCATGAAAATAGTCGCCCTCAAGACATGTGGTTCAAGGGCTTGGTCCACTCTGACCTGTCAAATTCTGGCCATTCCTACGAAAACGCGGGCTATCAACATTACCCGACTCCAAGTAGAAAAAGACCGTTGAAAGGAGGCGGGTTTTTGTCAAAATTGAGGCAAACAATGTTACCATGGAAACGACCAGCTAATTGGAGACGACCAGTAAATTATTGGCGGTGGCCATCACAATCTCAAGCTTGGCTATCAAAGCTGCCTTGGAAACCAAAAAGACCGCAAGGTCAAGAAAATCCTGACCACGTGACTGGAAACTTGGGCTCTACACCAAAGGACGTGATTCAATTTTGTTTGGTTAATTCAGATAATTGTTCCTGGTCAGAAAAAGAAAATAAATTGATTGTCGTGGCTGATGAAAATGTTGGCGCGCATTCTCATGGAGTAGAAAGTAGTGCACAAACTCCACCAGAATTAATGAAATTTTGTATTAGAAATTCTGACCAATGTCAATGGTCAGATGGCCGATGGTATTTTGTTGAGAGTCCCAAAGATGTTTTACATTAAAATTTAATGAATAAATACTAATTTAATTGTTGTCATAATAAATTAATGATCTTAACAATTTTTTATAATTGTAACTAATTAAAGTCATCGAGTAGAGATTAACAGACGGCCAATGTTGAAAGTGACAAAAATGATAAAATTGGGGGTGGACATTCTCTCCAAATAATTAAAACCCCCCACCCTCACCCCCTTGGGTCGAATTGACCACACCCCTCTTTGAATTTGGGCCAATTGAATTTCTACTTCGGTCCCAGTTTTTTGTATCATTTTAGATTGGGCCACAATTTGAGTCTTGAGTTTAGCCAGAGCTTGAGGAATTGTGAAGGCTTTGTTGTAGACAGTACAAAAAACTAGGATCATCTCAAAAGCCATGAGTACAGCCACCAGAGCGAGAAACGGGTGGGATGAAATGGTTCGAATGGCAAAACACCCGGTGAAAACAGTGAAAGTTTGAGTGATCATTTTAACTAGAAAAATTAATCGAGTATTTCCTTCATTAAAAAGTTTCAAAAAAAGTTGTAAAATTTTCAAATTTTCTAATCCTTTCTTTACAGCCTCAACTGAGTTTCTGCAAAATCAAAAAAAAATCAAAATCATTTTTCCAAATTTTGACTCTATCTTTAACATTGTAAAAAAACTTACCCATAAATTAATTCCTCAATTTTTGGAATCATGGCGCCACATTTTTGAAAAAATAAGAGTTGACACATGATAAAAAAATATGTCACAAAAGCGTAACTCCACAGCCAGAGTTCAAAGGAAAAGAGAGCGGCAAAAACAAAATTATTTTGACATTTCAGAGGGACCAAAACCAAAAGAGTTTGAGGGTCATAGAAAAACAAGGCGGCTAAGCTAAAAACAAGTAAATTGGTGGAGATGGGAAGAAATTTAATGAAAATTTCTTGTACAGACCAGCCCCTCAATCCCCGTGGCCCTTGCGTCTTGACATCTTTGAAAAAATTAAAACAATAAATCTTTGTTGTCACAATCTACCTGTTAATTAAATTATTTACCTGGACCGTCCTTAAAATATTCATTAAAAATTGTCACAAAAATTTGAGGATGCAAAACGAAGCACTCATAATGCCAAACAAGTGCACAAACCGAACAAAGTATACAGAATGTATGGATTGGCCAATATTTAAATTGACAAATTCCCGCTTCGTTTTCCTTGTGGAGAAAACATGGACTCACCAAAAGAATCAAAATGGCGGTATGAACTACTAAAACAAACCAATACAATTTCCAACAAAACACCCGCCATTTTGAACTTTGCATCCCAACCTCCCCCTTTTTTAAATTGACAGTCAGTGGGAGTAAATTGTACAAAGAGCTGAAATGGATGAATAGAAAATTGAGATGAAATTCTTCTTTTGTCATCATTTTTAATTGTCAATATTGTAGTTTATTTTAAATTGGAATTAAAAATTAAAAGTTTGAAATTTCAGTCGTGCCTACTGCCGTCCAAATTTAAATTTTCCAAAGGGCATCGCATCACCCGTGGAGTAAATTTTATGGGTGCCAAAATGATAAAAATAATTTTAATATTTGACCACTATTAAATATTCGCGACAGCGGGAAGGATGGTCAGAAATTAGAAGCAATTTAATTAATTTCAACTATTAACTTAATTTTCTATCAATTATATAAGTTAATCTCAATAGTATTGAGTCAATACCCAAACTTATTTGCTCTTTTTCCGAACGGAGTTGGCAAAATTTGAAGAGGAGGAATTTAAATTTTCCGCAATTTTCTCAACTGAATTAAAATAATGAATGTCCATTATAATAATGGGTATTAAATTACATGAAGAAATATTTAAACCTAAAATTTGGGTGACACTTAAACCCATACTTAGCCCTGCCCAAAGTAAATTAATAGCCATATTTAGATAATTAATAATTTCATAGTAAATAAAAAAAAACAAATAAAAAATAGTTTTTAACATCGTAAACTTGTTTTTGAAAACTAATTTGATGATGAACGGCGAACGGGTAATTGTCCATTTCACCTTTCTTTCCCTTCTTATAATTAACGGCTTTAGGACAGTATGACGAATTTTCAAAATTCAGTTTGAAGGTGGTCTTAACATTAATTTGATGTACTACCCCATTAATTTAAATATAAACATAATAATTTTATTTTATAGTCTCACCATGTGACAAAACAACAAAATTAAAATATTATTTAGCAATTTTTTAAAATTATTCCACTTCTGGCTTAATTTGGTCCATAATAATCCATAAATGGATTATTTTTTTCTCAAGAGCGGACGTCAACGACGCACATGAAAAATTGAATGATGAATAACCTTGTCCCAACATGATCAAAGCAGGTCAAAATTGACACACAGCAAGATCTTGACGTACTAAACTAGAAAATGTGGCCAACATATTTTTGTGACCTTCCGTTCAATTTCTACCTGGATAAATAAAAACACTAGTTGTGGAACCATTTTCAAAACTTCATAATAGAAAATTCGGACGGTGGATTTTGTCGTAAATTAATGGAATGGTGAAGGAAAAATTCTTCTT
Source organism: Arrhopalites spinosus (assembly GCA_034700945.1). Classification (NCBI taxonomy): domain Eukaryota; kingdom Metazoa; phylum Arthropoda; class Collembola; order Symphypleona; family Arrhopalitidae; genus Arrhopalites; species Arrhopalites spinosus. The sequence continues at coordinate 12,169 of JAQIVZ010002655.1, read as the reverse complement.
TCACTCTCTGTCCTTGGAATTCCAAGGGCACGTGTCATTAATTTTAAAAAAATGTTGAAATTCTAAAGAGCCAGTTTTGGATTATTTTATCTTAGAAATAATCCGTTTTTGGCTTCTGCTCTGACATCAGAAGTCACTTTTGGCTCCAAATAATCCAAAAACGGCTTGCAGCCGGAAATTGATTCCAGAAGTCATTAATGGAAGACTGGACTAGACTGTAATTGACACACGTGCCAAAGTGCCAATCAAATCTAATCAAGTTTTTTTATCTATCAAAATTTTATTTTAATTATGCGCTACTTCACATTGAGCTTCATTTGCATATTCTCCATGATAATATTCGGAAACTTTTTTTAATACAAAATGAAGCTCAAAATTTATTCTCAAATTTTTCTCGCAATATTCACCATTTTCACTGGCACTTTGGGTAAGTTAAAATCAAAATTAGCGGGGTCTAAAAAATTTAATTTTTTTGTAATTTTAGGTTTTCAATGTCCTGAAAGCTCTTTAATTTCGCCATGCACCTGCACAATCCTTGATACGGGGGCCAGTGTCTCTTGCGCTGACAACCTTGTGACCCAACAAAATCTTGAAGAAGTTGTCCAAAATCTTCGCCTCGTAAATGACCTCACCTCTGACCAAACGCTGCCCCTGACCGAATTCAAATTAAGCACGACCAACCTGACCCAGTTGGACATGACCCCATTCCTGCATTCTCAAATTGACGTTTTTTATATAAACGCCAACGCCCAATTGGAGCGCATTGTGGGCCCATCTGTAGAAACAAGCGCGGGACTCATTGAATCTCTCCGCCTCGTCATAGAGTGGAACCCCTCGTTGACTGTTAAAGGGCTCGGTGACACTTTGTACTACTTTATGGGTATCAATTCTCTATTTTGTGGGTACAATAATTTGGGTGGTGACCTCCAAAATGGGGAAATGATTCCCGGGATATTTAATTTGAGCCATCTGTCCGAGTCCAATTTACAGGGGAATCAAATGAAAAAATTGGGTGGCGGGCAATTTAAAGGGAATTTGGAAATCCAATTGTTGCGACTGAGATACAATTCAATTAGCCAAATAGACCAAGACGCCTTTCTATTTGATGACCCTGACCCTCAATTTATTAACGTGACCTTAAATTTGGATTTAAGTATCAACGAATTAACTCACGAAAGTTTTAGTATCAATAGCGGTCTAGGCAAAATAAAACGACCCGTTTTCTTAGATTTGTGGGGAAATCAAATTGAAACTTTACCCGCGGAAATATTTGAAAAATATTTAGAAGCGAGAGTAGGCAATTCAATGAATTTGGAATCAAATCCATTGATTTGTGATTCAAGATTGAAATGGCTTAAAAATAGAAGGGGGGACTTTGAAAATTATGTTACAGCTCCATGTGATAATGACCCAGGTCAAACTGCCTTTACTTCTGAATTAATTGACTAAAATTGAAATAAATCAATTTTCAAAATTTTATTTGCCCTTGTTTTTCTCTCACTTCAAATGTCCATACTTCAAATATTTCACGGCGGGAAGAGCTACTTCAAATTTACACAATAGTCGCACCACTTTGAAGGCAGATGGCACTTGTTGCTTGTTGGCATTCAAGTGGGACTATTTTTGAATTTGTTTGACCTGTCACACCTTCAAATGCCCTACAAATTACAAGAACGTTGTGCAACTGCATAGTGTGACATGAGCCCATAATTACAATTAAAATGAAATTATTTTTAAAATGCTCAAAATAATTTTGTCACATGTTGTTGTACAATTATTTTTGAGTTTTTTGTACCCTCAATGGTCATCAGGGTCATTGACATTGTGCCAGTCTCTTGAATTTGCCAAAGAATCTTCAGTTTTACATTTCGATCTTGTTTTCATATCAAAAATACCCGCCAAATGTCTCGTCCACCATAAAAATTTAATTTCAACTCATCAAATTTATCTTTTAATTGAACAGTCTGCCTCAAATCAATTTCAAAATTTTAGCGCGCTGGCGCTGGACTCAACTCAAAATATGGCCGCTGGCTTTGTTTACGTTCATTTCTTATATTTTAAATTTGACAAAGTTGTCACTCAAGTATTAAATTTAAAAATTAATTAAAATTTTATTTAAATATTAAATTTTAGTTTTGACTTACAGATCAAATTGTATCATGGAAAAGTGGAGAAATTGGCGAGCAAAAATGAATTTTGGCGGCCTTATTTTTTTATTCATGTGGAATCTCTCTTGAGGAAATACAAAGACCAAAAAATGGACCCAGAATTGGATTTGCAGTCACATGTCTACATCGTTACCACAAAAAATTCAAATTTCAATGGCGGGAGTATAATGGAGGGAGGGGAGTTGAGTGAAATTTATTGTAATAAAAATGTTTCATTTTTTCAACTGGTCAATCTTCCACCGGAAGGGGGCTCTATATTTCACTCAATCCTCACAAAAGTTACACGACGCTCCGATTTTCATGGCGTCAGCATCACCGCCAAGTGAGCATGCACAAAACAAGCACAAAAATAATTAATTTGATTGCGCAATTAAAATAATTTTGAAAACTGTTTAAAGGAGACTTTGGGCTATGAATTCCTGACAAAATACAAAAAATTTCCGGCCAATGACTCGACCATAGAATTTGAGAGTGGCTTTGAAGTCTCTCAATTGTATTATCTAAGCGAAGCCATGAATTTCACGTAACTTAATTTAATTTAATGAAACACTTTTAATTTTAATTAAATTATTATGTTAAGGGTGAATGCTTTAAAAAGTTCATCGTACACACAACAAGGGCCAAATGGAACCCTCGTGGGCCTTGGTTCTCAATTGAGTCATGGAGAAGCCGATTTGTCAATTGATGGTTCTGTCTTTGTTGAGTATCGCATGCAAGGTCCAGATGGCCTTATTTACTTGCATCCCACAGGGACAGCGCGGTATGATTTAAAATAAAAGAATTTGGAAATATAATTTTCGACGAATTTTAAATTGTAGAACAATGTTTTTCTTCAAACAACCAGACTCCTTAAATGGTGACGTTATTGTACGTATTTATTTTTAAGCTGGGTGTTTGGTGGACAATTTTATCTCTTTTGATTCTTGTCATTTTCACCATTTTCACACATTTCAAGGTCACCATGCCCTTTCCTTCATCTGGGTCAGGGTTATCAGTTCTCAAAATGGGGCCAATGACCCGAGATGATGATAATTTAATTCGAGAAGATTACATTCTTTGGCCTATTGCGACCATTTGCAGTCAAAGTCAAGTCATAATTTTAAAATTCAAATTTTAGCGGGGAATTAATAATTTTAAAAAATGAACTAGGTTGGCCCATTTCACCGTCATCATTGAGACTCCGAATAATCTTTTTGTCATGGCTTTTCCTGGGACTCATTCTCAGCATTGCGTATTCAGCGACGTTTGTGTCCATTCGATCAACGGCCAGGGCGTCAGTTCAATCGCTGCAGCATTTAGTAGACTACAATTACAATTTTTATAGTGATCAGGACAATCCTGCTGGAATTAATGTGGTCCAAGTATGTACCATCCTATTTTAAATTGCATGTTAGTTAAATGTTAATTATGTTTAATTGGAAAATTACCAGCCATATTTAGGCTCTTGAAAATTCCCGGGTTATTCCCAAAATGGAAAAAAGGCGCATAGTAAATATTCCTGATTATCTTGATCGGCTTGTGTATTCGAATCATCGAATTGTGGTGACCACAGTTGAGCCCCAATTCTATCCTGTTTTGAGAAGCTACGGCTATTCTGACAAAATTATATGTGACACCATCTTCTATGTAGAGGTCACAGGTCAGGAGTATCACGTCCTGTCTTCCATGACAGTAAGACGAGGGTCACCATACAGAAAGTTTTTCAACCACAAGTAAACATAAGAAAATTATTTTTTACCTGCAGATTCAAATACACCAAGTCACGTGATAAATTCCGTTTTTGTTTTTGATTTTAGACTCCTTCGAATGAGGGAGACGGGGATGATGGACAATTTTAATAAATTTTATGTGGTCGAAACTTCCGTCAAATGTCTCCACCCAACGTCAACTCTCCACTCTCTTAATGTCTCTGACCTCTTGACCTCTTACGTGATTCTTTGTGCTAACTTTGTCTTGTCCACTTCGATTCTCTTTGTGGAGAGACTGTGGTCACGATGGTGGTCCAAATTAATATTTTTTAAATAACATTTATTGAATTACTGGAACCTCGTTGAATTGTGCAATTGATGACAATTTTAGTTTGTAAAAAATAGGCCACTTAAATTAATAATGATTTAAATAATGTGCCTTGAAAAAATTAATTATTTTATTCTTTGCTACATTTTAGTGTCCAAAATTCTAATCTCGACTGTTGACAATGTTGTTAAATTCTTGATAAACTTGGACAATTTGTTTGGCATAAAATTGTCCATTTTGGTGGATTAAAGTGTCAACTTTGGAGTCAATGGCGGAATTAAAATAATCATCGGGACTCCCTTCAAAAGTTTGAGGGTCCTGAATGTCCCCTCCGTCCACCCATCCAAAAACCAAGTACAGACCGAATACCAGCCCTGCCTCGCATCTTTCTCGGAAATTGAGCACCAAATCCTTCAAATTAAATTTTTATTAAGAAATGTCGTCAACAATTTATATATTAATTTGTTTTGAATTTCCCGGTTTAATTTTAAACGTTACCTCGAATGTAAAGTCAAGAGTGGTTTTCAAACTGGAGACATTTTGTTGAAAAGTTTCAAAATAAATTTGTAATAATTCCCGCCATTTTTCCCCAACAGACTTGAGGGACATGTACATGTAGTATTGTAAATCCAGCACAGGACTGCCAAAATGAATTGTCTGCCATTTGTGGTAAAATACAATTTAAAAATTTTAAAAATATTTTCATAATTTTAAAAAATTATACTTGAAAATCAATCATGATTCCTTCCAAATCCAATGGCTTCTCCTCCTCTTTGAAGAGAACGTTACAATTCCAAAAATCACCATGATTTAAAACAAGAGCGCATGCTTCATTTTTGAAATTGTAGTGGCGACAAATTTTGAAATATGTGTTGGATTCAAATCCACTTAAATATTTTAATGCCTCTTCTGCTCCTTGTACAGAATAAGCCTGAAATAAAATTTTGGTAATCAAAATTATTCAAAATTTTAATCAAAATTATTCAAATCTCTTTGTTTACCTTCAAAGCTTTAATGGATGCACCAATGATAGAAGTGACCATAGAGCTATTCAATTTTTCTCCCAGTTTGGACCATCCATTTGCAATGGTCAGGGTGGGATATTTTTTAATCAAATTCTCCCGCCCTTTCTCTTTTATCATGGCGTAACTCACCGCATGGAATTTTCCTAATATTTGCATCACTTTTCTGAAATAAATTGATTATTTATATTAAATTGAATTTAAATTTGGCGGGAAGTTAAGAGTCAACCTGGAAGTGACGTCATCATGGAATACTTTTTTGTCTTTCATGAGGTAGCCATTTTTAATTAAATTCTCCATTATCACCAACTCATTATCCGCATAGTAAACTTTTGGCAACATTTTATGAAAATATTGACTAGAGCTGAAACAAAATTATTTCGAAACAAAATTTTAAATACATTTTAATTACTGTTAAATTTGAATAAATACTTTAATTTTTGGCGGCAAAATTGATTCAAATCATCCAAGATGGAGTTAAAAAAGATGACTTCTCTCTCAAAAACTTCCATGTCCTCGAGCATGGTAGCATACTCATTATTTTGTATAGCTTTTTTGACAAATAATTCCAAGGGAGGGAAATTCAAATTGTCCACAAAATGGATGGTCACTGTCTCCGTTTTACTACCAAAATTGTCACCACTGAATTCTGGGGAGATGACCTCGACCTTTTGAATTTCTTGGAATATTCCATGACCTTTCAAAATTGTTTTGTAAAATTCCTCTATTTTTGGTGACATTTTTAAATTCAAGTAAATATTTTAAAAAAATTCAAAAATATAATTGAGTATTTTTGTCTTCTTTAATTGCAAAAAGAATTTTGACAATGTGGAGAATTAAAAGTTCAAGATTAGTGCCATTGTTTGTCCTTACATGCAAGAGTGAGGTTAAATCATGTTTAAAAAATTGATAAGATTAGTAACTATCTTCTAAAGGTTAAAGGTTATTTGTCATTCATGGAGGGACTAAATTTAAATAAATGTGTCCTTGATGCTTTTATTGGAGGACGAAGATTTTTTCGTTTATTTAAAGAAAAATGGCGAATTGAAAATTGAGCAGAAAAAGAAAATTAAAATGTACAAATGAATTAAAATTTTTAATGTCTTAAAAGTGTGGAACATGAACATTAAATAAATTAAATGCAAAAATGAAATAAAAAAATGAATTGGACAAAATGAATTGAATTACACGAAAACTACTCCATTTTGAAAGGAGAACATTTTTCAAAAAAAAACAATTCCGTCAATTCATTCGTCTCAAAACTTTTTGCAAAGTCCTCAAAGTCCCCTTGTACTCTACTCAAAATCTCTACGCTATTTGAGGTCAAACTTGACGTTTATCATGGCAAAGAGTTCTTTTATAATTTTTGGTGTGCCTCTGGTGACAGTTTTATTCCTTGTCTCTGCGGTAAAATGTACTATTGAGTTAAATTACAGAAATGAAAGTGAAGTGGCGCCAAATGTGAAAGAATTGTTGGAGAATCTGACTCAAAATTGTTACATTTTTGCAGTGGACTTTGACGCCATGTTTAATCCCATCGAGTTGGACGCCCCTGTTGTGATAAATAATGCGCTCAAACTGAGAATTACAGTGGGATCAACTGAAATTTCGAAATGGTTTTGGATATTTGGAGGAGTAAAACGACTCGACTTGACCAAATTAATTTTCTTGCCCCAGATGACCTTCAAGACCCTTGACGAGTATCAGCAACAACTAGATCATATTAACTATGGCCTTAGATTGTTTAAACCAATCACAAGTCTTGAAAACGTCAGTAATTCCAGATTCGTACCAAAGGAACCCATTTTCGGCATTTATTTCTATAGACAAGCGGATTTGCAACGTAACAACACAAACATAACAAATGACTTTTTGATGGTTGTATCCGATTTAAGCCATGACATGTTGGTCACAGTTAATTTCATTTTGATCGATCAACGGGATGAACTGACGACACTTTTCAATATTTTTGGCGTTTCCAGATTTGGCCCATGGTCGCCATGTTCCTTTCCCATGTTTCCCCAATACTCGCCATCTTGTTTTATGTCACACAGTGGCGGTAAACTTGCTGAGAAATGCGCACAAGTCACAAGCTATCAATTTTCAAGTAAATTATACACACTATAAAACGCCACATCCAATCCCGAAATTTGATCATAGAGCATGGACCTCCGCTAATAATTCTATTAGCACCTCATTGCATGTCATGCTACACTTCCTTTTTTCCTATTCCAATGCCACGTGGACATTCCACTCGTTTCCAGGAGTGAATGTCATAGAGTTTTTGAATCACTATTCTATGGGATCCGGCAACCAGTGGAGTTGGCAGAGATGGTACATAACTGAAAAATTGACCTTCAAGTTAATCACCAGCGATGTCATGGACAACAAAGAAGCATCCCATGAAATTTACACCACCGCCTTTGACCCCCCAGTCTGGTGGTCCCTCATTTTTACTAACTCTGTCTCTACCATTTTTATTGTCGCCACTTTCTGCCTCTGTGAAGAGGTCAAAGATAAAAATTTGAATGTCAGGTCAATTGTTTCTTGGATCATCTCCACAATCTTTTGGCTGGGTCGCCTTTTTGTTGAACAAGTGGATAAAGAATGGCCGTTTCAAATTTAAGATAAAAAATGGCGCCGAATTTGTAAAATTATTTTGGGATTTTGGCTTCCCATGGCTTTGATTCTGACCAACGCCTACAGGGGTCTCGTGCAAGCACGCCATGCCATTCCTTTTTTTGACCATACCAAGTGGAAATATATGGCTGAGATTTTGAATGGATTTGAGCCAAAACATGACATTCACTATCTTGGATTTGACTTATCTGGAGCCGGATACTATCAAATGTTAGAAAATGTTCCTTTGGAAAAGAGAAAAACTCAAGAGACAATGTGTAAAATTGCAGCTGTTCCTTTTGTCGGTTCTCCCGACAAACTCGAAATGTTCAAGATTCAGAAAAATTGCCTTATTTTGTTTCCCCACTGGCCTCAATTTGAGACAACCGAATTGGGGTCGAGGAATTGTACAGAAATAGTTGACTGTCAAAAGTGGAAATCATTCGGGGAGTTTTTGACTCGAATTCAGTTGGTAGTAAACGCAAGTGAAATGGTTGACTGGATCAAAAATGAATTGTGGAAACCGGGGAAATTTTTGGTGACTCGTTCTCAAGATTTTGAGTATATCTGGAATGTTTTCAAAATGGTCATGAAACAAAATTCAAGTCTAAAGTATGCCCATAATCGACATGTCAAGGATGATTCTGTAGTGAAAACACAAGGATTTTGTGTGAACCTAAAATTTGATAAATGGCATCTCGATTATGTCCCTCATCGAATGAATATTGTATTCACTTCTGGTCTCTACTGGTTTTGGGAGAAATGGGAGGCAATTTGGAACCTTCAAAGAGGGGGACGTGTGAATGGGTGGAAGAGGGTGAATGAAATGGCCGACAATAAGCCCTTGACCTTGACCCATTCTGGCCTCCATCTCATCTTCACAAGTTTCTTTTGTGCCATCCTTCTTTCCATTTCCTTAATTGTCGTAGAAGCTTTTTGGTACTGCCGCTATGAAATTTGTTGGCAGTGCTACAAATTAATTTTTCAGGCATTTTATGCCATGACAGTTTTCGCAGCACGTTTAGCCAATAGTAATATTTAATTTAATATTTCACTCTATATTTGAAGTATTTTCAAGTGCAAGTGGAGCAAGGAGGAAGAGATGGTTAGACAAGTAAGTGAATTTTGATTATTAATTTTATTCAGATATTAAATTTAATTGAATTACTAATTGGATACTCATTTTTAATTACAAAAACAATCAAAGAAATTTTAAATTGAAATTATCATTTTGGTCCTACACTTTTCATGAATGACATTTTTTAAAAATATTTCTTTCAGTTCAAATTTGTATCTTATGTGAATCCTCATGCCCCCCCCCCTTTGGGATTTGACCTCTATACTTCACTCATCAACCTCTTTATTTAATTGTTAATTAAATCTGTAATCTGGTTTTTTTTAAATGCAAGCCGGTTTAAAATATTGCAAATTATTGCAAACTTGAATCACCTTAAACCTTAATCCAATTTATTTAATGCTCAATATTTTCATCTTAATTGACTTGCCATTTTATATTTGAACTGTCTTGTCTTGACCAGCCTCAACACAATAAGTTAATCTTGATTAAATCATTTTTTTGTTAATTCTAAATTAAAATAATCAAAAACATTTTTTTTTGTTTTTAAAAATGAATTTTATTATTTCAAATTGGTTTATTATTTCCATTGTTCAAATCACAATTATCATTCTATTCGTCCATTCTCAAAAATCTGCAAAAGAGGTAAAAATACAAAAAGTCAATTTCAAAATTTATTTAAATATTTTAATTGACAATTAATTAATTAAATGACTTTATTAATTATTAATTTTGACAGGATATTTTAAATTGGGATCCTCCACTAAAATATAAAACAAATTTTCCTTATTTTCTCTCTGGCCATGACAAAGAAGATGCTCCAGGTGAGTCCATATTATTTTTCATGGCGGTCATTTCAAAATTTAAAATTTTTCAGTATGGGGCATTGAATTTGGCAAGTGGGACATTCGTTCCATTGTCGATAGAGGGGGCAAGTCACTGGAAACCCTTGACCGCTACATGGACCAAACTATTTTTCGATTGACCAATCCCAAATTATTTAGTAAGCGGGAAAACATTCAAAATAATTACATTGCCATTGTCGACATGGCGGGTTATAGCAGACGGCAGAGTTTACATACATCCAGTGAGTTCATATTTTCAAATTATTTGCCGCCTTTAAATTCAAACATTTTTTAATATTTTGCGCTCTTCACTATTACAATTTTGTAGCTGTACGAAAAACTTTGAGCTTCGTCCCAAAATTCTTGGCCGGGTTAAAAGAGAATGGAAGTCAAATCAAGAGGATGTTTATCATTAATGGTAGTCACCACTCATTTTTTTAAAAATTAGCGCGCCAAAATTTGAAAATTAAATCACAATGTACTGTACAGGTAATTGGCTCTTCAGAATTGTATGGGCTTTAGCAATGCCTCTGTTGGGACCGGAAGTACGAAATTTTGAAGTTTATGGGACTAACAAGAAGGAATGGCAGATGGCGCTTTCACGCTACATTGAGCCTGATCAGTTACCCCATTGGCTTGGCGGTTCTGAGGACCATCAGCCAGTTGAAGTGTTTGGTTGACTCCAAGGTCAAATCAAAATTTTGAGATGAGAGTGACGTCATTATGAGTTCTGAGGATTTTAACGTGGATGACGTCATCATTTTTAAACTAAATATTTATGTTCACCCAAATTTCTAAACAGAAAGTAAATTAAAATGTTTATTTTGGCACGCGCCAATTTTTTTGCACATTTTTTTGCTCATACTCATTTCCCCAGTGAGCTCAGTTTTTTTGGGGGAGTTAGACCAAAAATTTTTTGCATTTTACTAAAAATTTTGCTCATTTTCGAAGTGAAGTTATAATCTGTGAATTGGCGCCAAATTATTTGATTGTCACACCAAAAAATGTCTCAATCTCATCCATGTGAAACTGGCAAATATTCTGAGTGTTTACAGTATTATACCCCGAGATCGCCATATTTTTTAATTTTTGCAATAATGTTTCCTCTGTGTATTGTCATTCTTCTGTATCATTACAAGTGGTGTGATAAGTGTTGGCTTTTGTAGGTTAAATTAGTTTAATTAATTATAATTATTTTTTTATTGATATTTAATTTACATTTAGATTCTCTTCAAGATCCGTCTACAATGGGGTCAACCCAGGTCGTATTATTTATGCCCCAGGGAATTTAAATTTAAATCAAAGTGATCCAATAATTATTGTAGAGCCACGACCATCAATTCAAGTTGAAGAGGAAATTACCCGGCTAAATTCAAATTTATTAGACCTCGCCTTTGTTTCTGAATTACTTTCGAATGAATTTCAATTTAATTTGGATCCGCCCATACCCCTATCGGGGACTTCTTCAGCAACTGCTAATTTTGATGTTGACCCTGTTGATCCTACTATAAATTTTGACCCCGTTCCCATTAATATGATGTCTTCTGAAGTGCACAACAGGCCTGACCTGGGGTCACGAGTATTAAATCAGTCAGACAATCCACCTTTGTACAGTGACCTAGAGCAACCGCCTTCCTATATAGAAGCAACCCAGCGTTAAATTGTGTGCACGCGGAATGCGCAATGTACTTTTTTGAACTTATTCAATGTAAATAAATTTCTTGGTGGGAATTTCAGAATTTGAAATTAATTTAATCATTTATTTTTGCAAACATAATCACACATTCTAAAAATGGTGCTATTAAATTTGTAATAAGCCACACAATTAGTTGATCTTTGGTTGAGGTCAATTATGGTGTCATTTATGTCATTTATTTGCTTTTAATTTGTCTCATTTTTTTCAAGAGCTTTTACTGAGAACTTGACTCATAATTTGAACATGATTTTTAATTTTGGTAAATATTTATTATTTTAACTGTTTCTTATTCAAATTGACCTCTTTTGGGTCCTCTGAGGTCACCTAGCTGTCGTTAAAAATCGTTTATAAGTACCTTGACTCAACAGGAAACAGTTCAAGTGATGACTCAAATAGTTAAACTAGTTGAATGATAAGATAACCAGACGCCAAGTTAGTTAACTAATTTAACATTATCTGCAAACTTCAAAACGTTTTTGGCATCAACTCAAACCATTTTAAAGTTACAAGAGTGCAAAAAATTTGAATTGTGATTAAAAATGAGTGACTCAATTCCAATTTCCGGAGCAATTCGACCCGCCCCGAGAGAGGAGGAAATGGTCGACTACGTAGATCAAAATGAAGTCAGTGGAGAAGAAATAATTATTTTGATGGTGACCTCCAATGACCTCATCAAAAAGTTTAGACTGACTCGCAAAATGGTTGACTCCACGTCGCCCGTCCTCTCT